>JAPSES010039467.1:0-12372 GCA_029822895.1 Maxillicosta whitleyi
GTGTTTGAACAGATTGGTGTCAGTATTGTGTGTGTGATTTTTATGGAAGATTTAGATGAAAAGTAAAAAAAAAAAAAAAATCAAACTGGCAACCTTCCACACCAAAGTCTGCGATGTTAACCACTAAACTATCCGGTTTCTAACAGTTGAAACATGTAACGACAGTAAAGTCCTGTTCGACACAGACCTTTTGAAATAAAAGCCTTGAAATAAAAAGTTGTTGGAAATAACATGTTTGACAGACTTGAGCTGAGTTTGTTAATTATTAGTTTATTAAAGGCTTTCATAGCGTATTAACTTTATGCTAATGATGTTAACCATGCTGGTGCATGAACATCAACAGTTTTCACTCCTATTAACATATTAATGATGCAACATATTATATACTTACATGGAATGATGTACATTTATTTCTGTTAAATAAAAGAGGCTTACATATCTTATGTTATATATCTTACGCAGCATTTGCCACTTACATCATACTGCTGTGAACTCTAACATTCAGGGCCCGGGAGTAGAGCGGGTTGCCCAATAACCACGGTTCGAATCCCGCCCCAGTGCCCTAGTGCCCTTATGTGCAGTCATGTGCACTTTTCCTCCAGCGTCACTCACACTAGTGTACGAATGTGTATGAATGTTGGGTGGTGGTCCGAGGGGTGCCACGCTTCTCTCAGACTGTCTACACATGTAGCGCTCCACCACCAGAGTGTGAATGTGAGAGCAAATGAATAATGAAACCATAATGAAAAAGCATTACAGGGATTTTATTTGATTTTTTTTTCTCCCCACATCTAAACTATAAACATTATTTCTCCTAGTTTTCTGTTAGTTTATTCTTAAACCTGTGGTTAAAGAGTGAAAACTGTCATCATTACACAACATAAAAGTGCAACTGCCCCTGAGCCATGAGGCCTTAATAAAGTGACAATCCTGTGTAACCTACACACAGTGTTTCCACTCTCAGGGTCTGCAGACACGGCAGCTTTTCCAAAAGGAGGTCACTCAGCTCTGGAAGCAGCTGTGACACACGTGTAGTTTAGAAGCTCACATAGTGGGTGATAAATAGTTCCCTATTTTTGGATGCATCTACACTCCACAAGCCAGTTTAACAGCTCTGTCACAAAGCCTTCATGTCAAAACGCTCAGAGCTCTGGGTATCGAGGAGGCGACCAAACGGACACTAAAGCAGCCCACAGTAACAGGAGGATTCATGGGTGTTTTATGGAGAACTGCGCTGATTTTTATGGCTGAACAGGACCGATGTCTCTGTTTTAAGCGTCATGTTCTGGCACGAATCCATAATAAGTTGAATTTGTGAGGTTTTGTTTCTGTGTTCCAGTCCTGTGGTCTGGATGCAGGAGATCTTTCTCCCAGTTGAACTTCATTAGACTTAAACTCCGGAAAATACGGTATCTCAAAACTGTGGACAAACTTTGTAGATACTGTCCCAGGGAAGCTACTAATCAAATTTTAAAATAATCCGACAAGTAATTATGTAAAGATGTTTGAAGAAATTGCTAACGATGACGCAACAACATCCCATCAGAAGCGTCATTTGGCGGCAGCGGCGTCTTACCTTATTACACTCCAGCTGCTCCTCCCCCTTCCACAGGTCCTGCTCGTAGTAGTACAGCCCGTCGTTGATGGCTTTGGCCAGGTCAGCCGTGATCTTGGCCCGGGACTCGTGGTTCCCGGTCCGGTCGCCGGCGGGGTGTTTACGAAGGTAGGGAGGGGTCTGGGTGACGATTAGGATCTTGTTGATGTCTTGGTCGTCCAGCTCGTAGTCTGAATCGTCCTCGTCTGACCAGTCGGTGAACTTGTTCTTCCTCGGCGCCAACTGCTCCATCTCCTCATCGAACAGGAAGTCCAGTTCCTCCTGGTCCGGTTCGGTCTGTGGAGTCTGTAGGCTCGGCCGCGGAGCTTCAGTACGTTCCTGGTCAACACGAGACACACAGATGTTTGACTACATGTGGGAGGAAAATACAGTTATGTGCAATAATGTGAACTATGTGTATTAAATCATACAATAATCTGTTCTGCAATAATTATGTAATATTTATCACAATATAAATGCACCATTTTTTATATAGACTTGTACTATTTATTATTCAACTGATTATGTATAGATGATGTTTCCAAATGATTTGTTTTATATGATCAAAGTATAAAAAAAATGTTTCTGTATATTTATATTAAACCCAAAAAACCCCATAAAACAACTAAGTCCTTATCAAAATAGTTAATAATTCATTTCTTGTTGCGTATTTTGATTATTCACTTCTGGGTTATAACAGTTTTTTTTTGTTTTGTTCTTTAATGAAGAAAACTATTTTAAAAAATCTCTCCGTTTGTAATTATCAGGAATCACAGAGCTATGGAAAACAATATTTATGGTAATATTTTGAGTTGTAAATGTAAAAATAACTGCACATATAGTTCTTATTCAGACAATGGTTCCAACATAAAAACCAGCCCCTTTTCTGTGTAATTATACAGTTATTTTTATATACATGACAACTTGTAGTATAATAACAAAATATGAAAGCAAATATGCTCAAATTTACTAAAAGTTTCGGAATCCAATATGGCCGCCAATATGCAAATTAGATGAGTGCATTTACTGCTGTACCCAATATTTTTGTCATGACTTTATCTGTGAAATATTCACATCAAAATTGAACATTTTTTACCCCTTTAGATACTAGTCGGGTCAAATTTGACCCATTTTGACCTTAAAAAAATACGCTCAGCATCATTCTTTTATTCTGAAATTTGATGATTTTCCCCCCTAAATTTTTACCAAAATCCACAAAAATTAAAATAAAATGTTATACTTTTGTACTTTTTTACAGGTGCTACAGATTTATGAACACTGAGGCTGGTTCAGGTCAGTTTTATATGTAAATCATAATGTTTTTTTTATGTTTTTATGTAAAATAGGATATGATACTGTGTGATAGTAGATGTTTTTCTCCAAAAACCAGTTTATAAAAACTGCTCTTCCTGCTCTGAAACATTATATTTATATATTACATATATTTATTAATGTGGGATAGTCTATTTAGACATTCTAAATAAATCTGTATTTGTTATAGACAGTTATAGTTATTATTCTTGGTTTGGGTTAAATTTGACCTGAAACAAACTGTAAAGGCTGAACAAATGAACAGTTTGTAAAAGGTTAAAAAACAGTCCAGTGACTAAAGGGTTAAAATGGAAAAAAAAGTGACACAGAGGTAATGGTTAACCAAGTAAAAAATAGTGAAATGTTGGGGAAATAAAAGTATATGATGCGGTTAACAAATACATGAGATTAATGAGGTATGAAGGATTATATGAGGGATGAAATGAATGAGAAGCAAAAGGAAGAAGAGGTGAATAAATGGCTGTGACGGGTGAGTAAGAGGGTGAAGTACTCAACTGCAGAGGGGGGGCAGTCGGGTTCGAGCGCTGAGGGGGAAGGGGAGTCAGCAACACACGCATCATCGCTGGCATGCTGCCGAGTGAAAGGCCAGGATGCAAAAGGATGGAAGGAAAAGATGAGGAAAAAGAAGGAATGAGGAACAGAAAAGGAGGAGGATGAAAAAAAGCTGCGGCGGGCTCCGTACCTTGGCCTTTCCAGAGGTTTGTCGGTGGCGTTTCTCCACCTGGATCCAGGCGTCGGGGTCCAGTTTAGGGGCGGAGTCTTTGGATGGGAGGGGGTCCTGCTTGGAGGAGCCGCGCTCGGCCGAGTCCTGCGGCTCCGAGGAGTCAGGAAGGGTCTCCTTTACAGGCGAAGAAGCTGGAAAACACATCACACAGACACTCAGACCACGTCCAACGCTGCGGGAAAAACCACCGTCAGATCTGATCAGAGGAGAAGCGATAAAGTCTGAAGGAGACGACGACGAACGTGGATGAAAAACCGTGTGTCTGTGAAGGTTTATAGTTACAGGTCACTTCCACTATGGGTTCAGCTTCAGAGAAGAAACTGAAAAAGCCCCGAAAAACGTTAGCGTGGACATGAATCTGGGATAGATGCATGGAATTCCTGGTACAGTGGATCTCCGGGTTACGGCGTCCCTAGCTTAGGATTTTTTCACGTTATGAAATGAAATATGAAGTTTTTTTCATCCCCTTGTTATGGCATTTTTCCCACCTTACGGCATCAACAACAATTTCTCTCATGCGGTCAAAAAATTCCAAAATTCAAACTTGGCGATACGCTATTGGCCGAAATCCCTTCCGCAATGCCTGAGAGATGCTGCCTCTCTCTCTTTGTTTATCGCTCGCTCAGTTGATGATGTTAAAAGGAGAAGTAAGAAGATGGTTACTATGGAAACGAAGCTGGAGATAATCAAGAAATACGAAGAAAGCACACCCATCGTTACCCTCACTAGAGAATATGACAATATGGTTTTGCACGTATTTGCTAATTACCATAGGTTTCTATTTCCCGCCATATGATGATTTCGCCTTAGGATCCGAACTCCAGAACGGATTAATGTCATATGGCGGGGGTCCACTGTATATCTAATATCTGTGTAGGTATAATAATAATGATGATGATGATGATAATAATAATAATAGGGGGCTGTTAGTTTTCCTCAATATCTGGGACACTTTAGATCGTAGTTTACGAACGAATTCTTCTTAATTGAACTTTAAGAGCACATTAAAGAGGCGCCTTAAAAACAACCCAACATTCAACCAGCTTCATTCTCTGTTAGATCGTCTTTTTATGTTACTTTAGTTCCATATTTCCTTGTTTTGAATCACTTAATTGTTATTTAATTTCTTTGTTCGATAGTTTCCTTAGTTGCTATAATTTCATTTTTTAATCATTTAATTGTCACTTATTTGTGATTCGTTATCATTTGCCTTGTTTATTTCAAATATTTCAGTTTTATTGTAATTATTATTTGTTATACTTTAAGGAGGAGGGTCTGTATAAGTCTAATAAGCTTTAAGCACAGTAGTTTTTTTTTTAAAATTTTACTTCACTTTTGTAGTTCATGTGAAATAAATAAATAAAAATAATAAAATCACACTCATCAAATCCAGTTGATAAATATGCTTTATAACAGAAAAGCCTCAGTAACCACTCGTACGTGCTGATTATGATCGGCGGCAGTGGACGGAGCTGGACACTGACCGGTGTTTGTGGAGTTGAGCGTCTGTCGGGGAACAAACTCGGGGCAGTTGATGAGTTGGGAGAAGTCGGTGCGAGGTGAACCCACCACCTGAGGGACGGGGATGGGCCAACGCTCCGGGTCGGTTTTACAGCGAACTCTGTCGTCCACCAGCTCCACCTCCGTGCTGCTCTTCAAAGCCTGGAAACGAAGCAGGGTTTGATTTTCATTATTATCCACGACATTTGTACAAACGTGTTCATGACCTGATCTGAGGTTCCACATTCAGCCCAATATGATCTGAAGTGGGTCGGAACAGTAAAATAATAACATAATAATGTATAAATAATGCCAATTCCAAACTGAAAATCTATTAAAACATACTGCATTTTACTTTCTACTGATGTATAACTTCACTTATTTTAAGGATGATTAAAAAAACAAACATAAACTTCCATATAAATATGTTCAAAGTTCAATATTACTAAACGTTACGTCATCCAAAATGGCCGCCCACCTTAACGTAACTATAATAATGCTAACTCCAAACTTTTCTCAACAGTAAAATTTCATGACGAAAATATTTTACATCGACAAACTACCCCCCCCTCCCCCCAAAAAAAGTGAAAAACATGAACAACTATGAAGAAACTGAAATGTCACAATAAAAATAAAGTGCATTTTTAACAACATGCTACGTCAGTTTATCATTTACACATGACATGCATGACAACTTACAGATAATAGTGGATGTAAAAATGCACAAAACATTTAGTAACAGGCAGAATATTGGTAAAAATTGCAGTTACTTCTCTTAAAACATTTAATCTTTTTTCACATTTGTTCAGGTTTCTCACATTTTTTGTCAAAGAATAGTTCGTAAATGTAAATATTCTCATGTAATTTTCATTTTCAACAACAAAACATAGACAAAAATTAGAAAATGTCAGTGTTAATAGGCTAATACCAGAGCATTTTAATGGTCTGACCCACTTGAGGTCGAATGATTTTAGTTCAGGTGAGTACGACACCTGAAATGAACGGATTGTTAATTTCTTAAAGCAGCAAAATTAAAAAAAAAAAAAAAAATGGAATTCTTCATTTTCAAACATGTCCCTGTGTTCTCCATAAACTGTAAATGTTCTGCTTGGGTCTGAATACTTCATTAATTCAACTCCACAGGTCCATCTAAGACACTATTTATGACTAATGACACCAGAACGATGGTTTGGAGCGCTGGCCCTTTAAGTGCACGTGACTCCGCCCCCTCCAGGTTGTCGTCTGTCCTGCTGTTCAACCAACAACTGAACATTTTAGGTAATAAATCTCCAAGTTTGGACATATTTTTCAGTTTTTACCGCTCATAAACAATTACGTCGTACTCAGAGACACGTGTGGACCTTAAATGTGCAAATGTCGTGACAATTAGTTATAAAACACAACAAATTAAGAAGGAATTAAAACAAGTTGTAGAATGAATGAACATAAAGACAGTTTTGCAGCAGCTGGAGGGTTCAAATCTGAACATTATGACTTTATAAGACTTAGTATACACACAAATAAATGAACTACAGACTAGTAAAAGTGGGTTTAATAAACATGAGGTATTTAGGTCCAATTTTTGCATTTCACAAATTCATCCCATGGTCCAGATTAACGGTCCAGTTTGGTGCAATAACATACCCCCCCCCCCTCTGCTGAAGCCACATTTACCTCCATGATGAGGCTGATGTCGGTGGTCAGAGCCTGGACTCGGTGGAAGCTGGCGATGAGGGAGATGGGGAGGAAGCCCTGCGCGTCCATTTTCCTCCGCAGGAAGAAGTCCCGCTCCAGGTTGTGGAGGCTGAAGTAGTACTCACTGAAGGAACACAACATCAAATATGTGACAATTACTGATACGTCATTTGTGTTATGATAGGATAATATATTGATTTCATTCTATTGATGTAGGTTTTTCACTTTTTGAAAGAACTGCAGAACTGACTTTATCCTTCCAGAGACTTTTTCAGCTTAAAATTGTGAAAATTTGTTTGTTTTTTTTGTCTTATATAAATTGTGGAAGTGTTTCTCCAGTAAAACATGACATATAATTTTATCAGAATCAGAATATTTTATTAATCCAAGATGGAAATTACGTATAATAAAAAAAGTAGTAGGAAAGAAACTATCAATGCAACAGAAAAAAAGGAAAATACAGAAATAATAATAATAATAAATTTCATGTATTTCTGACAAAATGTAAGTTTTTTTCAGGTTATTCACATATTTTTTGAGAAAGAATAGTTTGTAAAGGTTAATGTTTTTTTATTCCACTAAAAGAAAGCAGAAAAGTTGTCATTTATAAGGTTTTATGCTGTTATTTTACGGCTCCGGCCCACTCGACATCAAATTGGGCTGAATTAAATTGGGTTAAGGCTTAAAATTCAGATTTACGGACTTTAATATCAGCTCTTCAACCCATTTATTCATGTGAAAATCCCACATTTGCTGTAAAAATCTCCTCGTCTGTGAGTGGAATGTTCAGACTGAGGCGCTGACTGTGAGGACTGAACACGCTCTCGCTCCATTAGCCGTGACAGGACTCAACGGCGCCCAACGTTCCACAAAGGACTCACGTCTCAATATCTTTGAGGACACTCACTGACGTAACACGTTCCCTAACCCCTGACCTACTTCTGACCTGAACTCTAAGACCAAGTCTGACCCCTTCAACAGACCTTAAAGGATCGACTTCAGTTAACACACGACGAGTCTTTATTGTGTCTTTATTTTTAGTTCTGCAACAATTCATCCACTAGTTAGTTTCAAAATAAGCAGATGACCAATTAACCCTTGTGAGTCGGAAAAGGTCACATTCACCGATTTCAGTGTCTTTTAATTCAGTATTTTTTTTTTTTTTTTTTAAATTAAATATAACAGCAAGTTTAATATCTTTGGTTTGTGGAACCAACATGATATTAAACGTCATAATCTTTGAGCTGTTTTTCCATTTATTTATTAAATTTTGTGACAATTTATGGAGCAAACAACTGATTGATTGAAAGGATTTAAGACAATAATCAAAAATTTAATTGACAAAGATACTTATTTTAGTTAGTAGCTGCTCTATTACAGTGATTATTCATAGATAGATATTTCATTAATGTCCTTCAGACGGTATCATTGCTTGTTTAATGATGCGATTAACAACCATTGTATTTATGAAAATGACCAAAATATGAAGTAAATATTCTGTGTTTTTCATTTGGTGCTACATACATAACATGCACTAAAACCAATAAATAAATAAATATATATATATATATATATATATAAACAAATAAACAAAATAAATAAATAACACTTACATAAACCCTAACTTTTGACAGTTTAAAGCATTGAGACCTGCACATTTAATTGTCTATAAAAGCAAGTTTAATATCTTTGGTTTGTGGAACCAACAAGATATTAAACGTCATAATCTTTGAGGCATTTTTTCCATTTATTTATTCATTTATTACATTTTGTGACAATTTATGGACCAAACAACTGATTGATTAAAAGGATTTAAGACAATAATCAAAAATTTAATTGACAAAGATACTTATTTTAGTTAGTAGCTGCTCTATTACAGTGATTATTCATAGATAGATATTTCATTAATGTCCTTCAGACGGTATCATTGCTTGTTTAATGATGCGATTAACAACCATTGTATTTATGAAAATGACCAAAATATGAAGTAAATATTCTGTGTTTTTCATTTGGTGCTACATACATAACATGCACTAAAACCAATAAATAAATAAATATATATATATATATATATATATAAACAAATAAACAAAATAAATAAATAACACTTACATAAACCCTAACTTTTGACAGTTTAAAGCATTGAGACCTGCACATTTAATTGTCTATAAAAGCAAGTTTAATATCTTTGGTTTGTGGAACCAACAAGATATTAAACGTCATAATCTTTGAGGCATTTTTTCCATTTATTTATTCATTTATTACATTTTGTGACAATTTATGGACCAAACAACTGATTGATTAAAAGGATTAAAGACAATAATCAAAAATTTTATTGACAAAGATACTTATTTTAGTTCATAATTGCTCTATTACAGTGATTATAGATAGATAGATAGATAGATAGATAGATAGATAGATAGATATTTTCTTGTATTATATATTCTACAAACTAATTTAGGATGTTAGAATGTTTTGGTACTACACACATTACATGCACTAAAACCAATAAAAAAATAACAAATTAATAGCAAACATACATAACAAACATAACAAATAAACAAAATAAATAAATAACAATTAAATAAAGCCTAAGTTTTGACAGTTTACAACATTGAGACCTGCACATTGTGACCTCAGGTTAATTCTAAAATGATTGGAGTTTCCTAAGGGCTCTGTGGAAGCAGATTTACCCATATTATAATAAACACACACACACACACACACAGAAGCCGGCCTGCAGGCGGTGTGCAGAACTCTTTTCAGGAGGAGTAATGATGGCTGACTGAGCAGCCTGAATAAAACCGAAGGAGACGAGAGAAGACAAGACAAGAACGACCCCCTCCTCTGTGAAACACTTTTTTTTTCTTTTTTTTTTGTAACATTTCTCTGTTCGGGCCTGCATATAATTCATCCCCTGTCCCCTCTGAGGCGCTCAGACTATATTTAGGCGTCCACCTCAGCCTCCACTATTCTGAGTCTGCAGCAGTAATGAGGCCAAAGCTGTCAGTCAGACACAGAGCGAACAGCGCCCCCTGCAGGACACACAGACCTGAGGAAACTGCTGCAAACACACGTCATGCTTAGTGTACTTACAGTTGTGCACAAAATTATCCACCCCCCACCCCCCCAATGCTGTAAAGGGTTTTAGGGAATTCAGTGCACATTTGTAATTGTGTTCATAATGAAATCTTACATGGACTTGTTAAAGAAACAAATAAAACAACATCAATTGTTTTAAATTATTATTAAATGGCTTTTTTGTGATTTCTTCATTGACACAATTATTCAACCCCTTTCACACCACCACTCTTATAGAGCAGAGCCTCATTCAAGTGTTTTCAATTAGGTATTGGGTGTTGCTTCACGCTTGGAAGTTGTAATAACTAGAAAAGGATGTTGTACAAAGTACTAAAAATGAATTTCACTGGGGGGTTGAATAAAACTTACTTACTTAAGACATTTGTGGTTATTTCAGTATAAACGCTGTGTTATATTTGTAAAATTTCAAGGGCTTCTTTGATTTAATGGTAAATAAGATGACTAAAATGATCAAAATTGATGTCAAACACTTAATTTCAGTGGGGGTTGAATAATTTTGTGCACAACTGTACATATTCACACACACCTGCTGCGCTGACACTGTGTTTACATGCATGAAACGTCCACTATTTCCTGCTTATAATAAAAAACTACATTCCTAATTAACTAATTAATATTCCTGTTTGCACGCAGCTGTGAATATCTGTATAAAAAGGGTTTATTTTTCTACGTTTTCCATGGGTGGCAGATCCTCCACTGAAAACTCAAATCTTGTTTGTTCCTTCAAACACCTCCTGGGAAAAGTCAGCTTCTAAATATTTGCTCGTCTCCATATGTGCCCTGTCCTAATGTTTAACCTCTGACAACAAATGTGGATTTTGTGCACATATTTTAAGGAATTATGCACACAGCCTTAACACACGCACAAAAACCTGAACTACATGTGTTGTAAAGGTTAATGTCACTATTTATTGACACCCCCGACCCCATGAGGAGAAGAAGTACAAACAATTACAAACATCTGACACGTGTCCAATGGTATAAACCTGGTATAAAACTGAAAATGAATGCGGTAAATCTCATATCGTCTGAACAAATGGATTAAAAACCTGTTAAATGCAACGGGAGGTCACATTAAATATGAACCTTTTTGGTTTAAAGAAGCTGTTTTTAACCTGATTTTCCTGCTGTTCATACTTCACATAAACCAGATTGTATCTAAATACAGACATAAATGCATATATTTGGTCATTAAAACTTTACTAAACCATCAAACAGAATGTTGGACCAGGACCGTATGCTGTTTGTTTGTGCAGATAGTTTGGTACGTATTCAGACCTGCAGACTGATGTAGTACACACATGATAGAATTAAACTGCACAGATCAGACTATAGATCCGAGGCGTCGTAACCTGATGCATCTGTTTGGGTCGGTATTGAATTAATATCTAATATCAGTATCGACCAGTGCATCAGTAGAGTATTAGATTTACAGTTTGAAGGGTTCGCCACATTCATTTATAAAAAGTTCTTCTATGTTAAAAATCTGGATCTAATCCAAAATATTTCAGTGTGTCAGGTGAAGTTTTAGAAAGGGACCAAACATGTACAGGTGGTCCTCGGGTTACGACGTACTCGACTTAGGTTATTTCGACTTTACGACGCTGAAATCTCACCCGTCATTACTGTACATACTGTACGTACAGTAAATACAGTATCTTATTTTTTACTTTATTTTATCAATATGAAGTATAATACATGTATGTGGATAGTTATTTACAGATTTAGGGGGTATTCAGGGGTACTAAAGGGTTAATTCCGATTTACATGGAAATTACATCAACAGCGTAGGAACGGAACTCGTTCATAACCTGAGGAATACCTGTATATGTATATATATATATATATATATATCCTTTATTTAACCAGATATATATATATTTTAAAAAAGCCTCATTAAGATTGAACACCTGTTTTTCAAGAGTGACCTGAAGAAAAGCCATCTGACAAGACACGACATAATCAACACAAAACTAACAGTCCATATTTACAAAAGCATCATTGGTGTCAGTTTAATGACAGTTTCACTGACCACGCCCGTTGATTTCACACGCCTTTAAAATAGCTTTAAATTCAACTGTAAACATAGTGTTTTGTCCAACAGATGAACTTTAGAAATGAACAGTATATATGTTTTCATAGATTCCATATTCTTAACGATCGAAAGAAGCTTTAATCTTTAATTAAAATTAATCTCAACCATTTGTGGAAAGGTGAAAAGCAGGAAGAAGAATTTCACATCTTTTCTGATGACAGAACTTTAGTTTATTTAGTTTCCTTCTGTTTCAGACACACAATCAGTTCATCATACCCGACGGTAAACTTCCGTCTTTGTCAGAGGTGTCGCATGGGTGTGTGTGATGTGTTTAAGATGACTGGGTTGGGTTGATGAAAAGGGGCGGAGTCAAGCTGTCAGATTTGACAG
>JAPSES010039478.1:0-12369 GCA_029822895.1 Maxillicosta whitleyi
TCTATCTATCTATCTATCTATCTATCTATCTATCTATCTATCTATCTATCTATCTATCTATCTATCTATCTAATATTTTTTACTCTGTACTGACTGCATCATCTTTATTTCATATCTTGTGGTTGTGTCCCAGAGCTCTCAGAAAACTCATGCTTCCTTTCCATGTCTTTTTTCCCCCCTCCTTTGTGACCCAGAAACATGACAGCAGATATAGTCACAGGAGATGCTTCCTTTCATAGCACTGATAAACCACAGCTTTTACAGGAAATGGGTCACCTGACACCGGCGGAGAACTCATGGATGACCTTCTTCACAGCTGACATTTGGGTTTGTCAAACACTGGTGTAATTAATGGCAGAAAAATACGAATCGGAGGCAGGTTTAGAGTCATGTGTGTGTTGATGTGGTTGTCATACTGGTGCACTTTAGTGGAAGGAAGTCATGCATAATCTGATTAAATGTACATGTGTTTCTTCTGCAGCTACAAGTCAAAATGTCTGACAGACAACAGATAAACTGAAAAATATTCAATACTCACCCTGTTCAGTTATATACATGTGAGGTTTTTTCGCCATAATTTACCACTTTTTACTACTTTTTTTCTAAAATGAACCATATATTAAAGACAAATTAAATAAATCATATATTGAGGTCTTATTTATCACTTAAACAGAAATAATGGACATTAAAAACACAATTTTATAATGGATTTGGTTTTCATTCATTCTTAGTCTATTTTTAGTGATGTTATCCACGACACAACAAAAAATTCTAAATAATCTTTAATAATGTTATAGACAAGATCAAACTGTGTCTAAACATGTATTTATGTGAAATTGTGCATATACATTTTTTTTTAATATGCGCTTTAACTCAATATAAGTAAAAGACTACAATTCAATTGAGGCCATTTACAGGAAGTGCTGTTTTCTTCAAGAACTCATACATTTTTTGTTTCAGTTTTTATATTTATTTTTCAGTTTTTAACGTTATACTGTTTATAACACTCTTAAAATTGAGCATTTTAACTGAAAATATGTGTCAGTCAAACATTTTCTAAAACATATGCAACATGGTTGTAAAAGCTCTGTTTATCAGCCAACTCTGCTCAAATCTAAACTGAATTTAATGGGACATGACAGCGTTTTTCTTCTGTCTGGATTATCTTTTTCTTCACAATTTCTCTTAATCTCTGGGTTTGGCCGGTGTGTGTTTCTAAAAGCAAAAATGTCAGTAAATATAATACACATGAAGTCATCATCTTCCCAAATCCCTTGTACAATTTACTCCTTATGCCTTAAAAGCAAAAGGTTGTTTTAGGGCCTAATGATAAATAGAGTTACACGTGTACAGATTTTTTTATGCTTTCAGATCTTCCTCTGTTTATTCTGTTTTTGTTTTGTGTTTCCTAAATCCTCAAACCTTTCCTTATTTTTTGTTTTTTAAGCTGGTCTTCACATGTTCTCTCTTAGGACACTATAAGAGTTCATATGTAATTTTGTCTGATTCATTAATTAATACATAAAATATCAAAAATAAAAAGAATTCCACCCACAAGTCAGATAATACATTGAATGTGTTAATTTTGTCCATACACTTAAACAATTCTGCTATAAACTACAAATGGACCAATATTTTTTTTTGTTTTTGACCTGACACAACACTGATTATAGGTGAATTAATGATTCGAAAGGTTACATAACGTACCAATTTGCAGTAAATACAACACAAACACACACAATAAATAATGAAAAATCTTTTAGATGACTATGAAAACAAAATAATGTATTCAGTAGTAGTTAGTAATATTCATCTTGGATTACAAATAACAGATTCTAGTAAATACATACATGTGTTTTCCTCATTTTAGTATTGAAACTATTACTTATCAGCTTTTATCAGCTAATGACTGAGAGTAATAACCATAAAAATGTAAATATTGGATCAATCTATTCCTAATATGAACACTTCAGCAGTAAAATCTTTAAACCCTAAATCTGAAATAAAAATTGCAGCCAATTCTATTAATCATCGTATTATCTACAAGACTGAAATGTCATTAGCAGATATTTCCTTTATGACAAACTGGTTCTTGACATTAGATGGAATGTTTAAGTGGATAAATTCAAGTAGCAGGATGAGCTGCAGTCAAAGCGTTGGCATTTCTCTCTTGTATGTGAATCCTGGGACTGTGACTGTGTGTGATGAGTAATTACGACTGAGGTTAATATTTGATTTTGCTGTAGCCATCTCACATGGGAACCCCCCTGGAATGTATTTGCAGACCTTTTCAAGATGCCATGGGGACGTGTCTGAAAGTGGAAAAGTGGCTGAGCTCATGCTAATACGCTCAGAGACAGCTAAACGCCTCGGCCAGACCACAGGGTTATTTACCTCCTTCACACTGGCTTGTGTTCT
This sequence comes from Maxillicosta whitleyi, assembly GCA_029822895.1. Classification (NCBI taxonomy): domain Eukaryota; kingdom Metazoa; phylum Chordata; class Actinopteri; order Perciformes; family Neosebastidae; genus Maxillicosta; species Maxillicosta whitleyi. The sequence continues at coordinate 2,419 of JAPSES010039478.1, forward strand.
AAAAACATAAAAATAAATAAATAAATAACAAAAAAACCCAAAAAAAAACAACAACCTTGAAGTCAAATTTGACCCTTTAGGGTAGATAATTTACTGTGTATGTTGATGATTTTCAAAGCAGTCTGTTGCATGGATTAACCAGAAACTGAAAGGAACAGACAGTTATGTTAATTATCACTCTACTGACTGTGACATAATTCAGTTCATGACCTTGAATAAATGCTTGTATTATATACATAATAAGCAGATAACGATTCCCTTTGTGGGATTAAATTGTGTTATTTCCTTTCATATGACTCTCCCCAAACCCTGTGCTGCTGCTGGGAAATACTTCGCTGTTTTTCTCCTGTTTTTATTATAAATGAGGCTGAAAAAAATAACACCAAGAAGCTCTGTTACAAACACTACGACATAACACATTACCATACAGCTAACATTCTATTCTAGCCTATTTCCTACGTCAGCTACACAGGCCTTACCCAGGTGTCACTGGGTGTCGTCTTGAGGGTGAAGGGTCCATGGCGTTTTATGAGTGTGAATCCACAACACCGACAGCAGTAGTCCAACAACATGAATGATTTAATTGATCGAATGGAGGCTACATGTCTGTGCTTGTGTGTGTGAAAGCATGTTGTGTTGTGTGTTGTGTGTGTCTGTGGGAGGGTGGGATTAGAAGAAAAGAGATTACCCCTAAGAAGTCTGAGTAAATCCCAAAACGGATAAATACTGTGTGCAGGTGAACACACTCTTGTGCACACACACACACACACACACACACGCACACACACACACACACAAAAGGATGTTATTTTATGACATAATGATACATAGAGTTGAATTTGTATAGATTTGTCCCATATTATTCTTTTATTCTCTGCTTTTGTTATGGTTTTCTCCAATACTTAGTTTCTTTTATTTTCTATTTCATTCCTTATATTATCACTTTCCTTCACCTTTGCTCTCTTTATTTCTTATTTACTAGTTTCTACAGTTTTATATCTTCCTCTTTCCATTCTGCCTTCACTACTTGCAACAGAAAAATAAAACTCAGCTATAAATTATTTTTCATAATTTGGCTTATAAGGCTGGAGAATTTGTTTGTGATTGAATGGTTCGATTCCAAAGAAAAAAAAATATTGGTTGATGTGCATTTGAGCAAGGCACTTAACCCCTATTTGCTCCCTGGGTGCCTAAAATGGCAGCCCACTGCTCCTATAGTGTGCAGTGTGTGCATGTTTAGCTAGTAATGGGTTAAATGTAGGGTCAGTTTTAGAGTGTTGCACTTACAAATAAAGATTATTAATGACAAAAAACCACTGTTTTAATGGTGTTGTTAAAAATGTGTCCAGACAAAATGTTCTTATGCTTCATATTATTTTTTAAATTTTTTTTCAAATTTTTCTTGCATCTCTGTGTTTTCACAGTCCTGTACATACTGTTCTGAGCTACTGCTGGAACCTTAACTACCCTGAGGGATCAGTAAAGTTCAATCTAATTTAATATAATTTAATCTAAGTAGTGAGCAGTAAAAAACTCAACATTGACCCATAAAGACCCAGCACTACATTTATGGCAGTTTCCAAATGCATTTTTCTCTCTATGTAACCTTTCTTAATTCATTTATCACCATTTAATATGATATTATCCTCCATATTTTGCAGTTTTTCAGTGAAAACCAAGTATTTCCTTGTGTGTAATTTATTGCTCATGTAGCCTAGATGTTCATAAAAGCTCAGGTTAAAGTTTAGGGTTATTATATCAGCAACAGAGAAAACTGAAGGAGAAGTTGTGTTTTTTTACAGCAAATATATCATTAACTGAATATAATCTAAGTGTCTCCATCCACTGTTATTGATCGAATTCTGTGGGTTTTACTGGTGAATCACTGTAGAAGATGATGGTGTTTTCATGTTCAGTGTGGAGCCTCTGAACATCCAAATGGGTCATATCTGATTATATGAAAAGATATATGAAAAACTGTACTTTACACCCATTATTTACATGAATTGATAGGATTAATGGATCAAAAGGTACTAAACATTTCAGCTTAACAGACGATTTTGATCATAGGTGGATGTTTGGGTCTTTATGGGTTATAGACAGAAAAGACAACACAGTTTATATGAATATCCACTAGGTGGCAGCAAATATGTACAAAGAACAGAACAGAACAGACAAGTGGAACCAATAAAAAGAGCAAGACAGCCACATGTGCACAACTGACAGCAACAGATAGTAAACCTTCTGTTGTGTCGTGTACCTATAAAGAGTCATTTCTGTGTTGTCGAAAATAATTTTGCTTGTGTGTTTTATGTAAACTGACACTGTCTTAGAATACAGCTGCTGGTCTCTGATAACCTATCATCTGTCCATGAAAAGAGAGACAAGGTGGCATAAAAAAAAAAAAAAAACAGAGCCAGGTAATGAAATGTTGGAGCTAGAGGTAAATGCAGGGATGACGACAGTCCGACAACCTGCCCACCCCTCGGAAATAGCAAAAGAAACTCTATGTTCAACTCTTAGCCGTCACCGTTTACGTAAATGTGTGGTAAATGTGCCCATGCATGTGCCTTTATGTGTGTGTATTGGGTTGACTTGGCTGCCACGGTAACCTGCATCACTGTAACCATAGCGATGGAGGAAAGGGGAGTGGGAGGGGGGGGATGCATGTAGACCAAGGTAGGCGTCATAACTATTCATCCTGCTGTGTGTGTGTGTGTGTGTGTGTGTGAAGATCACAAATAATTCTGTTTTCATCTAAGGATGTTTATTTTTTTTGTACACTCACACACTAGAAAAAAGGCATATTTATGATGGATTTACCACATTTATTTAGATTTTTAAGCCCATCATTTATTTTATAAACTGTTTTTTTTTTCTTACTGCCAAGTCTGTGTGACACAATACACATTCAACAGCTGAAGCATTTATTATTCTATGCTAGATTTAATGTTAAATATGTGTGTGAGGCTGGCAGTAACGATGCACATTTTACTTTTCACACCCTCGATGGCTATATCCTCATGTGTGTTTTAGATGAATTTCAAGGCATTTATGAATTTATGAACTTCAAACTACACAAAACAGAGTCTTTAAACCCATATATTTTCTTTCCCCATGTAAATTTTACATGGAAGCAAAAAAAAAAAAAAAACAGATCCTTAACATTAACTTACTCCAGAGCTGTTACAATGTGAGTATGAAAAATGAGTGTGATAAAGACGAATCCGAGCACTCCTGAATCACAGGGGAGTGTTTACACCACATGAGTGAGTTTTAAACAAACTGTGCAGCATCCACGGGCAGATTAAGGCAGAGAAATGAGCAAGCCATGTCTCTGCTGTTCTCCCAATCTGTTTTACATTCTTCAGAAATCAATTCAGCACACAAGAAGGCCGGGATACTCATGAGAACACTGAGGCTCATTGACCTATATGTCAGCGTGGTGTACTGCAGGAGAACATAGCCAATAATTACCGCCGGTCTGTGTTTTAGTGATACTGACATCACATAAACACACTCATATATCATTTCATAATTTAAGATCTACACAAATAGGCTACCAACGTTTACCAGGTTAACCCATGACGACCCAAACAACCACCATCTACAAAAAACGCCTACTGATCTAAACTGTTTAATACCTGTTGATCCATTAATTCTATCAGTACATGTGTAAAAAAACAGTTTGTCGTCTTTTCATGGTCATCAGATATTTGGACATTCAGAGGTTCTGTAGTTACCATGGAAACACCATCATCTTCTACAACATTCATTCACCAGTAAAACCCATGGAGTTGGATCAATGACAGACATAATTTACATTGAGTTAACAATAGATTTAGTTGAAAAAGTAACTTATTCTCTATTTTTGATATAATAATCCTCAAATTTACTCTCAGCTTTTATGAACATCCACATGTTTGGTAAAATGTTGGAATATTGGATTTTCACAGGGAAAAAAAAAATACAGAAGATAATATTACAATAAATGGTGATAACCCACTTGAGGATGAAAAATAATTTGGGAACTCCACCAAATGTCACACTGGATTAAAACAACTGCATGTGTGGTTATTTCTCTGCTCAATCTAGCTTTGCATATATAGTCAAGGGGGAAAAAATTATTAGACCACCTTTGTTTTCTTCAGTTTCTTGTTCATTTTAATGTTTGGTTCAACTAAAGGTACATTTGTTTGGACAAATATAATAATAACAACAAAAATATCTCAAAATAGTTTAATTTCAGAGCTGATATCTATCCATTTTCCATGTTTTCTTGATAAAAACCAAAATCACTTCAGTTCTTACATCAATATCTATGTCATTGTACTGACAAAAACAGTGCTTTTAGACATTCTATGTTTTCTTTTCTGTCTGTTTTAGTCACATGATCTACACAGGAGTAAGTACTGCATTATATAACCATTGTTTTTGATGATTTTTATTGGTCTAATGTGTTTTCCCCGACATATTTGCCGCTTCATATCATTACATGTTATATGATATTTAATCTGCTGTACATCTGAGTGAATACTTTCACAGACTACAATACTGTGATAGAATAATTTAACAAACCACTCATCAAAGCATTTTATCCATCGCTTGGCCTGGCATATATATTGAATACATGTGATATTTTAGATTTGTAAGACATGACATATAATAACTGGTGACATGACACTTTGCTTTACTTCTTCACTCTGTGCTTCTAACAGACGCACAGTTGTTTCAAATAGGTCAGGTACCTGGCATTCTCGCCTCTGCAGTGCATCAGGGGATGTTTGTAGCATTAATGTTGCTAGCCTAGTGACTGTTGGGATTCTTTAGAGTCTGTCAGTGCTGAAAGTGTTCAGTCAATCACTTTAAACTGCTGGAGTTTGTGTACTGTGTATTATCGACACTGTAAGGTCTGGATTTTTATGATATTTTACATGTCTCTGGGTGACTGAGATACTGAGATGTAAATGCTATTAAGAAAAAATGTACTAAAATATGATTATTTGTCCATGTTGCTCGACTCTCAATCACTAAACTTAACCGTATATACACTATATGGACAAAAATACTGGGATATATCACATCTTCAGCTTGTAGGACTCCCTGGAATGCTAAAAAATATTAATATCAGTTGACCTTAATAATTATACAGATAAATGTCATATCAGAATTTCTTTCTTCCTGAGAGTTGCACAAAACAACAAAGCTTATAATGCTTATTTATGGTCAGAATGTGACAAATATTTCAAAAATCTAAAAGTAGAACATGTAAAACATTTCTAATGCTAAAAAAATGTTTAGTTGATTACGTAAAAGCAAACTTTAAGGCACATTCTAGGTGTTTTAGGTGACAATGTAAAATAACATTAACCCTAAAGACAGATATTTATTACAATGATATTCAACACAATGTAAAATTATATTACAACATTTTTCATTATTGGTTTATTGTCTGATACATCTGAAACCTGAAATCAACATGTCCCAATGCTTATGTATATATACTGCATGTTTCCTACTGGGTTTTTTTCCAGAACTATTCTTATGCTTATATCTACAATATTTAATATACTTTATTGGAGTTATTTCTAGGTGGGTATGCTTATGTAACAGTGCAAAACTTCTCATATCTGAAAGAAAACTCCAAAAAGTGAAGGTGATTTTGTCTGTGACTATTTATGTATTTTATTGACGGAAAAAATACACAATCTAACTTAATATGAATAATAAAAATGACCGTTTTCTCCTTCCTCACCTGCTGTTCCTCCTCTGTCACCACCGCTCCCTAAAATGCTGTTCTTTCCAAACCTTCTCTCATTCTAATCACATTTTCCTGTTAATTATTTAGCTGTACTCTTGTCCACAGCTGCTTACAATAAGTATACCCGAAAAAGTCAACACATTTTGTAAATCCCATAACTCCATGTAGGCTTGTAAACACCAAATGCACCAGCCAACAATACAACACTTTGTTTAGTTTTTTTCCCCTCACACTCATTATGCGTCTCAGTCGTCCTCCTGCTCTGTTACCCTGCCCTTCTATGTTTTCATTTCACTCTTATGGAATGTAAATTCAGCAACAACGACTTCTATGTGCATCTTTGGTCTCCATCAACACCTCCCGTGTCAACAAGACGAGGGTTTTTCAGATGGCACAGAGGCTCCAGATGTCCCTCAACAGACAAGAGCTGGAAAGTGTTGACATTTAACAACTCCAAATGAGTATTTTTAGTAGTTTTAAGTCTGTGTGTGGTGCAGACGGGGCTCTATAATTGGAGTTTAGGTTGGGGTTGAGGTTAAGGCATGTCATGGTCAGGTTCGAGGTCCAGCAGGAAACCAACAGCGTGTCCTAATGACTGTGCACAAGTGTGTGTTGAGTGTGTGAGCATTGTGCCCTGAGGGTGTCTCATTTCTCACTAACTTTATCTCAGCCATCTGAACAAACAGAGCTCTCATTCTCACACACACTTATAGCTGATTGTTCAAAAATAACTGGCCAAATGTCTGTCTTACATTTTCTTCAGCTCACCCCAGCTGCTGGATTTTCATTAAATCACTTCCAGGATGTAAATACAGGAAATGACACGCATGCCAACATCTGCAACGTTTTTGCTGGTTCTCTTTTTGCTTATTTTTTGGTGTTTGAGCCGAGAATGACTAGAAGTTCTAAAATATCAAAAAGTCTGCAGTGATTATTTCCAACCTCTGGGCATCTTTCTCTCTCTCTCTCTCTCTTTTTTTTTTTACATGATTACCCACTGTGTCACTTATGCTACTATTACAGCTGTCAAACACACACACACGCACGCACACACACACACACACACACACACACACACACACACACACACACACACACACACACACACACACACACACAAAACAGTCTGTATTGCCTGGAAGGGATATTGTTTCCTTGGCTTTGTATGTAAATACAGCATTCAGGATCCAGCTTATTGCTCCCACTGAGACACATTATTTAAATTGAAGGGTTTTTAACATCTCAACCTGATCCATTTTCTTCACCATCAAGGCTTTCCCCCATAAAAACCAGCCATCTACTTAGACCATCTCCACTGCGCACACGCAAACAAAGCCTGGCGCACTGCCTTGTTTCCCTCTATAAACACACACACATGTATATGCACATGCAAACCATCCACTCACTACCTCCCTCTCTCTCTCCCTCTCTCTCTCTCTCTTTCTTCCTCTCTCTTCTCACACACATACACACATCTCTGAGAAAGCCTCTCACATTCCCACAAGCGTTGAGGCGCTTTGGAAAAACTGGATGGAGCTGCCGCTTCTCTCTCCGGCTCAGAGGAATAAAAACATAAAAAATAAAACACGCTTTACTCACCGATTTACACTGGTCTTTTTTTTCTTTTGTAAAAAATGCAACAGCTTGAAGTAGATTCTCTGGCACAGACTGAGATTTTTGGGATTTTTTGAAGGTGAAATCAAGTTTTTTGGACACCGGGATTGCGAGCTTTACGCATAAAAGCCAGTGAGAAGGGACATCACACCAAGCGGCGATTGTAGTCGGTTTTGTTGGTGAAATAAGGAATATTTGAGTCCACTGTGGATTACAAGTAACACGTTTGCGAGTTTACCAAACCAGGATTGCGTGTAAGGATTGTCCTTTGGAGTGTTTAACCGCCCCCATTGTCCTGGGCGCACATACTCTCCATATGGCATAAGACGTGTTTGGCGCTTAGTCTCCAAAATCCACACTTTAAAACCATTTGTTTCCAGTTTGGTCCCAGGTTATAACACATGCAATGACACTGAATCATCTCCATTAAGGTACTTGGATGTACAAAAGCCTGCGCTGTCGTTTCCAAATCCCAGGAGCCGAACTGTCTCCTGTCATCTTAACATTTCTCTGGCATGGCAATACCCTGGAAGTAGCCTTCAAAGTAAAAGATGGCTTTTTACTTCTCCCCCCAGGTTACAGTCTAATCCCCCATCTATGCCTAATGGCACATTGACAGTGAAAACTCCGCTTTTGTAAAGGTAAGAACTGACTCTGAACTCTCTGACTCGGACTTTTAACCACAACACTGTGAAACAATTGAAGTTGGCAGCTATATGGTCCATCCTTTTATTTAATGGTGTTTTATTTAATAATTTATGATCATGGAGGTTTGCCCCTGATACACTTCCACTAACTGGCAACTAAGACTGTGTTCACATAGTTTATTTATTCATGTGATAATTCCATTCCTATCAGTTTATTATTTTCACTTTCCAACTATGTCGACATTATCTACTTTTAAATGAGGTCAAAGGTCATCACATAAGGGCTCAATGATGATTTCTAATGTGCCTAGTGTTACAGCCTCATGTTATTTAATGATCAGCGTTCTGTGATAGTTTAATATGACTGAACTGACACAGAGATAACTCTCACCTTGAGAGTGCATCGCTGTGCCAAATATCTGACAATGAGACATCCTCCTCTGCCAAAGTACTTTACGCAGAATTACATCCCAGTTTAATTTGAGGATCATTAAGGAGTCAGGCAACACATCACCTAATCCCCCCCTCACAGATATTATGCTAACTGGATAATCCTGTTTAAATGCTCCGTTGGTAGTAGGTCAGCAGTTCCTTCATTTAATATATATATATATATATTATTTATTTATTTTTTTTACCTCAAGGACAGATGAGGCAGAATAACGTTGTTATATCACACATCACCAAACCACCAGCTGGTAATGAGCTGTACTCCTGGGGGACCCCCATCTGAGGGAAATATTGTTATTTATCTGACTTAAGGATGTAATTACCACTGGGATTTTTAGAATGCTAAATCAAATACATGAAACAGCTACTAGTGGGATTAATTATTTCAGAACCATGCAGAAGGTCCAAGGACTGCAGCTCTGCCATAGGGCAGCTGGGGACAGCGCGTGCCTGAGGATGAGTATGGGTGACTGACTGACTATCAGCAAGAGAGAATGAGTCATTTTTGTGGAATCAACAAGGGGCTCAATCCAGTACACACCATGACACGCAGTAGTCTGGCGTGAACATCTGATGATTCACTTAAAAACTTCATTCAGTTCAACAAATCAGAGCTGAATCCAACACAGGGAGCACACTCAGGTGATTAAGTGCGAAGGGTCACAAGACGTCGGATGAAGAATCATTATGTATCATGGAGTTACTGAGGAGGAACAAAATAAACAAAACAGACACGAGGATGCAGGGATTTATCACTTGAGAACTTGCATCAGAAAATATGTTGCTTAAAGGTCAGTGTGAAAACATAAAGTGACATATTCTCCAGACAGATGACTCACCCTTGACCGTGAGTCTGTAGGAGGATAGCGATGCACAAACACCCTGCGTGGTTGTTTTCCTCTGATAAACTCTTCCTCCTGTTGTGCTACTTGATGTCCTCAGCATTGTTTATGACGGCTGGAATTCAGTGATATGATATGTGTCGTAATATGAGGGTTACAACGCAATATACTGTGATGCCGTGAGTGACTTTTTATTTAATTTTAGGAAAACTAATTTTATGGCACATATCACCATAGACTACCATACATAAGAAGATAACAGTCTATACGCGACTCTAGAAATACTCAGAAATTCTAATTTGATATTAGTGATTTATTCCAAACATGCAAAGAAATGTAACATGTGTGAACAAGTAAAACATACGTAATAATACAAAAATCAACAATCAAGACAATCTTAGATGGAAGAACAGCACAATAGTTTCAATGACATGCCTGAAAAGAGGTGGGAAGAAGTGCAATTCATTTAGTCCCACCCCTTCTCTATATTATATACTTTATCATTCATTACATTAGTACCATTATTTGATCATTCCTTACATTAGTACCATTACTTCATTATTCCTTATATTAGTACCATTACTTCATCATTACATTAGTACCATTACTTCATCATTACATTAGTACCATTACTTCA
>JAPSES010039507.1:0-12368 GCA_029822895.1 Maxillicosta whitleyi
CTGAGATACTGAGAAACAAAATTTTTGGCCCCATTGACCCCAATGTTAATGAAAATTTCAAAGTGATCCAGAATCCAAGATTTCTTCCGGATCACCCCAAAAGTTAATTTCTTCCTTGTGCCATTGGCAACAAATCCTGAAAATTTCATCAAAATTTGTCCATAACTTTTTGAGTTATGTTGCTAAAAGTCAGACAGACAGACAAACGCCGTCAAAAACATCCTTGGCAGAGGTAATAAATAGTATTAAAGTCTGTTAAAATGGGACAAAACATCAGATTAGCAGCAAATGCATGTGTCTTTACTCCAAAAATTAAACACATGGTATCTGAGTGGACATTTTTAGAACTCCATGAAAAATAGGTTCTTTTTTTTTTCAATTGCATTGTTTTTTTAATGCCTTAAGAGGAATAAAAACAGTCAGTTAAAGTTTTCATAATTCATGCATGAAAGGGTTAAAAATGTTAATCCGATTACTCACGATGATTGATTAATCCCTTTTAACATGTTCATTTTGGCAGCCCTAATTTATATGAGGTGTTTGGTTTTTTTTTTTACTATGTACAGATTATGTCTGTGCTTTTGTGCCAAAAATGGGAATGTTTTTGAGCATTTGGTGTTATGTACTCTGGGTTATTATGGATGAACTCTGCTCCTGATACTTCACTCATTAAATACACACTCTCTCCATCCTGCTCTAACACTTGACTAATGAACAAATCTGCATTTCACACAGACGTAGCACTCCGAGCACGGCGCCGATACATCATTCAATATGACTTTTATTGATATTTGATACTGCTTTTGATCAAAACCCAAAACATATGAGGCAATAATTCAAGTGGTGTGGGTAATATTGATGCATTAGTGACTTGAATGTTGAATAAATGTTTACGGCTAACTCCATTTGCTCATTTTTAAAGTATCACCTTCTTTTTAAAAACAAAAAATAAATAGTTTTGCTCAGGTTTGTGACATCGGATGCGCATAAAGAAGTCAAATCTCGGCTCTGTCTTTTTTGTCGACAACCTCTCACACGCATCAGAAGAAGCAAATCCGTGATCAGAGGATATTACCTCCCAGGGCACCGGCGCTTCATCATTTCAGGGACATATCCCTTTGATATGAATTTTTCAAGCAAGGCCTAGCCCCTTGTTGCCTGAAGTTTTATGAAAGGAAATATTTATGGTATTAAAAAGGCAGATAGAGCACTCTAGGGCGCCTGTAATTGGTACTAGTGGGTAATCGTTTAGGATAATTTTGTCGCTCTGTTCTGATGCACTGTTGTTCAGCCCGGGAGTCTGGTGTCAGACTGGTTCCACAGGGATATAAATAAGGTCTAGTAATTTGGATAAATAAACAGGAGGCAGCTAATGGGATATCATGCTGGAAACACATTCGAGACTTGATAAAAAACTGAAATATTTTTTTATATATTTATTTTATATATATTTAGTTATCTGTGGTTTGCAGTGGACACCATGTAACCATCTCAAACGAACTTACTTGAAATTATGACTGATCTGGTGCCTTTTTATTGTTAATGATTGTGTTTATGCATCATAATATGCTTTTTATTAGAGTTATTCATGTTTGGATCGTATAGAAGGTGTGGATTTTACACACAAGATGCACTGATTCAACTTCTCTATCCCATTAAAAGTGAAAAGATCGACTCTAAAACTATAATAGTAAACAATGTTGTAAAATGAAGATAATCACAGTGTAATTTTGTCCTTTTGAGTCATACTATTAGTTTTTTTAAAACAATAATTGTCATAGTGCATCTTTTCTACCACTTTTATCTGACATTTTGCATAAATTAAGCAGCAATTAACTTTTTCTCAGAATAATTAGGTTTCTCATAACTAGTGTTGTTCAATATAAAATGTGATGGTGCTACAAACGCCACTCCTGACACATATTTCACCCACTATAAGTAAACGGGAAGATTATTATTATTATTATTTTTATCTTTTACCTATTTTTCCCAAAATGGAATGAGATTCATTTTGGGTAAATGGCAATCTATAAAGTCAATTTGGTATAAATTCAACCAATAGTTTTGCTGTTACAGACATGTAAAAGTCCATCCATTAAAAGTAAATGGGGAAAAAAATTATTTAACTCATAAAATGTTGAAACTTTGACCGACTTTCCCAAAATGTAATGACATCTATTCTGTGACACTGGCAATCTATAAACTATATTTGGTATGAATTCAACCAATAGTTTTGCTGCTACAGTGTTAACAATTGAACAAAGAAATAAACAAGCCGAACCAAAAACAATACCACTTGCCTCCCCTTCAGGGGTCTAGGTAATAAAACCACAGCATGCATTTGTGGAAAAAAAATGATATATTGATACAAGACTGTGCTTTGAGCTTTGTTGTTTTTACAGAGTTGAAATGAACATACATATGTATTTCTTATTCTTTCTCCTTCAGATAGAAAACGGGAAAACAGGAAATATGGGCACAGCCTTAAAGGACACACACACACACACACACACACACAAAAAAAACCTGAGTTAAATGGGTTTTAAAGGTTAAATTCACTATTTACTATGACCTCTGACCCCATGAGAAGAAACAGCACAAACAATTCAAAACATCTGACAAAATGTTGAATGAAACTAAGAGTAAATTAACACAATTAATTCAATATTTTGTGAACAAATGGTTGAAGATACTGAGTGTAGACAGGTCATAAACTCTTTGTTTTATAGAAGCTGTTTTTCCTGGAAAGGTTTTTTTCTGTTCTTATGGGTTATTTGTCCAGATTGTAACTTAATACAGAAACTGAGAAAGGAACATGTGTGATCATTCTAACTTTACTAAACCATCAAAGCTAAGACTTCTGCACATTAAGGCGGGGCGTATCAATCTAAATATCAATAGTATCGAGCCCATGGTGATCAGTATCAGATCGATACTAGTGTGATGAGACCAATACTTTTATTGCAGTTTCTCTTCCAGCTTGAATTTCCTCACAGAGGTCATGTGAGCGCAAGGCTCTGTTCAGATAGCAGATCTTATATATCTTATTTTACAAATTAAATGCGATTTCTATCAGTTCTCAGTATGAACTGAATGCGACCCTGAAGTGACCCACATGTGCAAAAGAGGTCCTGACGTCATACAGGTCCACGCACTGTGTTTACAGAAGTAAATATAGAGGCATCTTGTATCGGTGTGTGTGGCACTGATAAAGTTTCTCTAAACCGAACTCAGCACCAGTCAAATAATTTTAAGTAGAAGGTTAAAAAAAGAGGAGAACCAGGTTTTTTTGCTCTGTCGTTTTGTGGTGGAACATCTGCTACGTCGGTACAACGGAGGATTAGAGTTAAGTTAAGTTCGCAGCTTCACTGACACACACTTCATTCATAATTTTCCAACGAGAAGCAAATCCTTTTAAATATGTCTGTGAACGCCTCTCTGTAACTGACGACAAGACACTCGTCTCCATTTCAGTGATGTAGAGGTCAGATAAATGTGACCTGGCCGTTCAGTCTGATGTTACATTGCAAAATATCTGATATGTATCAGATTTAGGACCACAAATGAAAGTGGCCTGTGTCAGATTTGAAAGAAATCTGATTTGCACTGTTCAGACTGTCTTTAACAGGTCAGATACAGGTCAAATATTGGGAAAAATTCAGATCTGGGCCACATGTGGCTGCAGTCTGAACGTAGCCCTAGTGTCTGTCTGTGCAAACAGTGCATCTCTGTCTTTCTCTGCTGCTTTCTCAGGTACATTTTGCCTCAGTCAGAGCACTGACTGACAGCAGCCCGTGATGGTGGAGATAAAGAGAAGTGCTGTGTGGAGTTTATTCACTCCAGCTGACGGGGAAAGTGCCACATGTGATGTTTGCAATAAAGTCATTCACCAATGTGGTAATACAACAAATTTAGGGGAATTATTTTTATATTGTTAAATTACTGTTATGTTTATTTACCTAAAATCTTTGTCCTGTGTTTTATCATAATCAACTAACTAAAGCCAAAATCACCAAACTATTCAATGACCATGACATTTTAAGTTAAAATATCAGTATCGGCGATACTAGCCCTGTATCACCCACCCTTATTGAATGTTACTGTATCTGTAATGTATTTTATGCTGGTCATTCATTCATTGTTTACTATGGATTTCTTCAATAGATTAACTTATATTTATTATTAGGTTATAAATTAATCTGGGACCAAAAAACTGGACTCGACAGCAACAAACCAACAGACCATAGTTAATGGAACTGGATCATTTATAATTTGGTTACAATTACACAAAATCAGCTCAATGCTAAATGATTTTGTTAATATCTGACCTCCTCCTTTCACTGTAATGATTCAAGTCCTTTTATTCTCCAAATATACGTCTTCTCCCACACTCCTTTTCTTCTAAAGTAAAGTTTTTGTTCTTTATCATTTCCCTTTGTCTTCATGTAGTTCACATTTTGATTTCCTTACATTCACCTGCATGTATCATAATGTCACTTTTACTACAAATGCTAACCGGTTTGTCGTTGTCTTGCGTTTTATTTTGTAGAGAAGAGCCAGCCTATATGTTGCACACAACACAGCCACTGCTTACATAGTGAAACGTGAATTCATTCATCTGCAATGAAAATATAAGCATCTTGTTAAAACTGTATAAATCAGCCGTGTGGAACTGTCAGTAAATGTAAAAATATTCATTTTTACTGCACATGCTCGCTCCGAAATTCTCGCAGCATCTTTTCCAACGCGTCAGAGTGGACCAAATCATGACAAATAACTATCCATCGATCACATGTCAACACACCTGGAAAGTGTTCAACAGAGATTCACTGGATGTTCACTGAAAGCTCCTGCAGGTGAAGAGATTAGCTGACAGCTGTCTGACATGTTAGGCCTAAAAATAAATAAATAAAAAATCCACCCAGTAAAAGAGAAAAATGAAAATGCACATATATTACTCTGAGACTAAAGTGAATTTGTGATATAGAAGGAGGACACCAATTAAATGCAATCACATACGAATGATAAAGTCGGTTAAACAAACATATAAATAAACAAATTAAAAAAAAAGGTTTAGAAGGCTCCCTGCTGTTTATACACACAAACATCATATAAATGACATGACTGTACAAATAAATGCTGAAATCATCAAGTGTTAAATACAATCAACACATATTCATCCAAAGTCATCTACAGTCACATGTGTCTGTAGCCACTTACATAACAGTCCCAAGTCACTGAGAAACCTCCAAGACACTGATTGTGCAATTATTAATTGATTTATTTACAAAAAGATATAAAGGCATGAAACATGAACTCAAACAGAACAACAGTTTGGTCTTTGGAGTGGGCCAAGGCCAAAACAACAAGAACCCGAAACTGACCTGTGAAAGAAAAGAAAGCAAAAGACAGGATCTGACCGTCCTACTTACATGAACACATTCAAAGAAAAACAGCAGCCCACTCCTTCTGCTGCGTTCAGACACAATAGTACAATGACACACGGGTTGGGAGTAGGCGACGTTGGACCGGCCCAGTTCCGTCACTTATATGGTCCCTCCTCCAGCTGGCTGGTCCAATCCTGTGATGACTTTGGTTCCACACCTGTAAAAGAATCATCCACTAACACACCTAGATTTGCCTATGGGTTGTAACCAGGAGTATCAGAAATGAGACAGGCTGGACTTTTACAATACAATAGAATCTTTATTTTGTCAGTAGTTTGTTACACGCGGAACATTAAACTTCTATGGCTGCAGTTACACATACTGTACATGTGCATGTTCAAGAGAAATGCTTTAAAATGTCACTATTAAGAACAGTGTAGACACCCAGACTACCTCCAGTGTTCCATAGTCTTATAGATGTGGGTTCAGAGCTGGATGTGGTGCATTCTCTAGAAGTTTCGGAGGCAGTGTCAGAGGTTATCTGTGGTCCTTTCTTATTCCTCCTCCTGTGATAAATACTACTCAGTGACTCCAAGTGCACTCCAATTTTTCTGCTTCATCTGATTTTGTTGGGAGGGTGGAGGTGTATACGTTACTTGTTTCAACAATGGTTTTAAGTAAACCATCCAAAGTTACCATTATAACAAACTTAGTCTTAACCCTTTAATACCTGATGTGTTTGTGGTGAGATTTTTGAACTTGTGATTTATTTTAATCCTGTAATGCCAAATGTATCATATTTGATACGCAAGTTTTGAAGCCCTCTATGTGATCAGTGTGATTTGTTTTGTCTGGAAAAACCTAACGTATACAATTAGATACAAGCAATATACATATAATCCACCAGGGGGCAGATGTCCATTCATAGGAGGCTTTTCCTGTGACACTACAAGACTTGGACAGTTTTAAAAAGGAATTACTAATTTGTTAGACCAATGTTTGTGTTTGTTCAGAAATAATAATATTTGAGCATTGAGACCTGATGTATCAAATAAGATACAAAATTGAAAATCCTAAATGGAAATTCATATTTTGGAGAAAAAAAAAATGGAATTTTCTGTCAATGATTCAATAGTTCAAGGATTACAGGGTTAAATGTTCATAAAAATTCTACTGTTTGATCAAGAATAAAAATGTCCAAACATGCTGATAGAATGGACCTTGTTCTTTCCATAGACATCTGAGCATGCTCAGTGCACACCTTGTGTAATTACGTCCTGAGACCCAGCAATGCACTTTTGTCCTCTGTAGAAGACAACATTTTGGCAGTTTTATTTTAGTAAAAATGTTGTTTATTGCAAAGGACATTCCATTAAAAATTAATAAATAAATAGAAATAATTTTTCAAATCTAAATGAAAAAATTGATTTCATTATGTAGTTTCCAAACAAGACATTCATTTGGGCTTTTTTCTTTTCTTTTCTTTTTTTTTTTTTTTTTTACATTGAATTCCTTGGGGGTTTTTTTGTTTTTAATGTTGTTTCCAGTGTTGTACTGATTTTCCTTAATTGTTTTATATTTTATTTTTTGTTTTTTTTTACTGTGTTTTCACCCAGTTTTGAGCAGCCCCCAAAACAAAAACTACCAGGACAAAATTCATATTCAAAATCCTCTTCTATCCATGTACATTCTGACCACCTTATTTAGTAAAAACCTATCTGAACTTCAATTCCTCTCTTTGTTTTTTGTTTTGTTTTTGTTGTTCCACCTGTTTTGACCTTAAAACACACAGTAAAACAAAACCACTGAAGGGAAAGGAACACAAACACATCCTCCCAGCAGCACAGCAGGCAAAATTTCTCATCCACCTAAAGAAATATCAATTTCATCTACTAAGAAAAATGTTCCTATGAGCCAGTTGTTTTTATACTGACTCATTTATAATACGTATAAGACAACATGCTGTACTACTATAATCAATTCCACAATTCTGTCCAAGAACCTTTCTGCCGTAGACCTTCAGACACAAACATAGTCAAATACTGTGTCATTTTATTCACATATAATAATGTGTAAATGACATGAATGTATTTCATAATAACAAAAGTGCCACCATGTAAGAACTATTAATAAAACACTTTTCCATTGCTCTATTGCTTAAATACTGAAAATAAAATCTATGAATTTAATTATTGAGGCTTTGCTTTATAAATACTCACTTTTTTTTTTTTTTTTTAGCATTAATAAAATATAAGCTTACATTCAACCAGCAGCAGTAGCATTACTTCAGGGATTTTTTTATTTTTTTTGGTGGGGGGGGGTTTGCCAGAAATACTAGTATGTTAGAGTGATAGAGGAAACCACTCTAGTACCCCATGATGTGTATAACAGAAAGTTAATGAAAAAAAAGAAAATAATAATTGCACACTCCGGGTTTTTTTTGCGCTAACGGTATTTTATTGATATATTGCGCAGCCTTAATCCACTTGGTACAGACTAGATCATGATAATAGTTCAGAAATCCAAACATGTAAAATAGACTAAGAAGAACTGCTTCATCTATTTTCTATGTGGAAACTGTCTTTGAGCATCTACCAATGAATGAATCAGAAGGAAAAAGTCTTAATTTGGTATCGGATTCAGTCGAGGTGCTGGAACTTATAAATAATCAAACAGAAAAAAAAAGGGGGGGGGGGCCTCCACAGACCATTTCGCACTACACATTCAAAGATTTTTGCAGAAACTCCAATATGGGGAGACTTCTTCCCCCCCTTTTTCTGTCTATCAATCTCTAAAATATAATATGCAGGTTCATTCGTTGAAACAGAACTTAAAAAAAAAAAAAAAAAAAAAAAAAAGCTTTCCTAAAATATTGAAGATGAAGCCTGTCTTCTTGAAAACACACCCAGTAGTGTTCTGTTTAATGAAAACAAGTGGGTCAAAAGCTGTCCTTTGGTGAGCTAATATTTGATGCTGTTTTATGGTGAGGATTAGACTTGACTGCACATATATAATGTCGTGTCGTGTGTCACCGGTGCATTGAGCAGGTAATCAGGACCTGAGGCTCTTACACTGATAACCAGCCACTCAAGGGCAGCCGTTGTGTACTGGTGACCTTCACCGCCAAACCAGCAGGTCTTACCCTTTATTATACATGAGCACGACTGAGAGCACATGACATTTCCAACAGTTAAGGACTCCACCACTCACCAAAAGGCAGCAAATGTTTTTTTACAGGACACTCACCATCATGAATGTTCTCCTCCACTCATTATGGTTCCAGTCAGTGGGAATAAAAGCAGCTCCTCCGGGCCACATCTGTCTTCCCAATACCTTCGCTTTAGTATCTCCTAATGATACCACTGTGTTGTCTGCGTACATACGTCGCGAAACATCCCCGACAGGATTGCTTTTAATGATGTGAATATATTCTCCGGTCTGCACCCGACGTGTTAAACGCTTCAAGAAAACAGTCACATTGTGGAAAATATTATTCCAACAGATGGCAACAGAAATAAGCACGGAGAAGTTTTGAAATGTTTTGCCAATTTAGACAGTGTGTCCTATAACTGCGAAGTTTCTAAGACGCTAATTGACTTTACTGGATTAGAAATTTACACCCAAAAAAAAAGAGTTTGAATGAGCACCGTCAAAATGCCAAACTATTTTTCCATCCTCGGGTCTTTCTTACATTCGTTAGTTTGTGTTTGTTGTTGTTTATGTGTTGGTATGTGTCACTACTGTGTTATAAGTTATGCAAAATATCATTTAGAATAGTCAATATGTGTGATATACTTGTTTTAATCTGTTTCTTATTAGTTATTTACATTATTAAGACATTAAAAAAATGTTTGATATATTTATTTTATTTATTTATTTATTTTGCACAATATACAAAGTACAAAAGTGAAGTAAATTAAATGAAATAAAACACTGTGCAGGAGAAGGGAAAAGCCTACCAGGCTTATTCAGGCCCTCCTCAAAGTATAATAAATAATAATTACAATATAACTGAAATACATGAAATGACAAGCAAGGCAATGAGAAGAAAATGATAACGAATCACAAATAAGTAACAATTTAATGATTAAAAACAAAACTATAGCAACTAAGGTAACACAAAGCAAACTATTTAACAAAGAAACTAAATAACAATTAAGTGATTACTAAAATAACATAAATAAGACGATCTAACAATATCAATAAGGAAGTAAACTCATATGTTCTGTCATATAAATGTGAGATGGGGGTGGTATTTAATATGTTTTGTTCTTCCCACTCGTTTTTGAGCAGCACATATTGAATTTGTTTTATTACTAGTGTATATGGTAATGATTATGTTGTCTTGATCATCTTTATTCATTAATGTATTTGCTCTGATGTTAGTTCCTTGTACATAAAAGATGTTTTTTTTTCTTCTCTAAACAAATAAATGAATGAATGAATTAAGACTTAATATATGATTATGAAGGACAGTTTTTTTTTTTTATTAAGTGTCTATTATTGTTTTGAAGTTTATATATATGTACAACATTTTGTGTGCTATGGAGGTGTAACAGAGTTAATGTATTTAATGCGCGATTCCACTTGCCATTTCTCACACTGTTATTTTATTCATTACCATTTTATTTTAACGTCATTGAATGCAGCACCCCTGCTGACCGGGGTCGTGCACCCCAGAGATAACACCAGTCATGCTGTGCTACCTGGTAAATAAAGTTATTGTCAGCCCCGTCATTATTTTACATTATTTATTTTAAATTTCATATTTAAGTGGGTGTTTTATTTTATTATATTAGTGTATCATTTAGTTTGAGTCAAATTGACCCCAATAATACACAAGGGCTGTATGTTTTTTCCTTGTTATATTGGTTTTAAATGTTGATATCTGAAGCAAACAAAATACAGACATAGATATGCAACGTAAATACAGTTACATTTGTCAAATGAGTGAGAACATTGTATGAAAAATGTAGTTATAAAACTTTATCACATGTGTTGAATTAATTAGCTTTGCTTTTTCGACACGGGGCAACAGCTGGAGTGTGAAATAAACACCAACACATCTTAATTCCCATTTGATTTAATCCCCCCCCCCCCCCCCACACACACACACACACACACACACACACACACGTCTTCCTCCTCCTCCTCCCAAAACAAAAACATAATGCACAGCCCTTGTTTTTGAAGCCGTGCTGCATCTATATGCAACAGTTGTGTGTTTGCAGATGGGAGTGTAGGACACAGAGGACGCTCTGGGCCTGGAGTTCTCTCCAAAGAAGTCTTTGATGTGAGATACTGTATCTTAGCGTCTTAGTTAGTGAGAGGATGCACGTTCGGTGGAAGCTGCACAAAGAGGCGGGGTTTTGTACGATTTATGTAAGAGTCCCAGATGGTACAAACTGTATTTGATCGATGATGGTGAAGGAAGACTGTGCAAACAAAGTGGAAGAGGGCTTTCATCGCAAAAGGATGGGATCCATATTGTTACCGTGAGAAGAATTTGATAAATAATTTACTTTTTTTACATATTTATCAATACCAGGGTCATCTGGAGTACATCACAGTGCCATGGTGGTAACGCAAAATGTAAAAACCCCAACCCATGGAAACAGTGAGGAACACGTCTGACCCCACACCTAACTTTAGTCACTTCAAAAAGGCGACTTCACACCTTTCCTGTTAAAATAATGTTCATCCGATCATAAAAGCCGGGCGGCAGGAATTGCTTGTAACAGTCCCTTTGGCTTTTTCTCTTCGCTGCACATTCTCATTCATCCCACCTTGTTTATTTTCCACCCGTTCTGAGGGTAATGGAAACAGGCAGGAGCCCCAATTGTAGACAATCCCAGTGAAATTACCCCTGCAGAACAAGCATCAGCCCCCAAGTCGACTCGGCCTCCGTATTGATAGTCCCCCAGTTGAAATGGCTTCCCAATTAAACTCACTCATGAGTTAAAAAAAGAAAGAAAGAAAAGAAATCTGAGCTAATACAGTCCCTTTGGCAGCACATCACATGCCAGAGGGAGGCAAATGGCACTTTTCAACCGATCAAGTGCTTCTGTTTTTTTTTTTTTTAATTAATTTATTTATTTACTAAAAGACTTGGTGAAGTAATTGGTTTTCTGGCATTTACAGAAAACAGCAAGCTTGACTGCAAAAAGCGATTTCCAAAGAACAGAAACAAAGGATGCCTTAAACAAAAATTGTAATTTGTGTTAATGATGCAATTAGAGCAGCAACAACTGTAAGAAATGTGCTCCTTTTGGTGCAGTACTTACTGGAGCTATTTTTATATTAAATGGTCCAGTGAAAGCAGTTTTATTTCACCTCCCACTTTCAGCAGAAGAGTCGTCCAGAGACAAAAACCATTGGATTTTTATGTCGTATATCTTAAAGTATACCAGCCTTAAACGTGACAGTATATGTTCAACTGAGGAAAACACTTTATTCATGTTTGCAGTGCAATGTTTATAATATAGTCTAAACTAGTGCTGTTAAACAATTAAATATTTTAATCAGATTATCTACATATCACGTTTCATTTTACATGAGCAAACAGACCCAAGAAACCAGGGAATATATATCTGCACTTATGGTGTTTGTCACAAGCTGGACGACGTGTTAGCTGAAGTGCGAACAGAATCCCAGACTAATGTATGTGTCGCATTAATGTAGTATTTTAAGATGGAAGTGCTTTAGTGAAAAGAAAACCGGACAGAGACTGTGTGTTGGTGGAACCTGTGCATGATTGTGTGTGTGTCTGTTTGAGCGAGCACTGGCCAGAGAAAGCACAGATTGGTTTCAATAAGCAAAACTAGCCAATAAGCTTTCAGTGTAGGCGGGGCTTCACTTTACTTTCTCTGCGGCCGTCATCGCAGTTATCAGTCATTGCAGCCCACGAGAGTTAATAAAAAGTTAGAAGTTGGTGGAAAATAAGTGGCCTTCTGTGTTTGGAGGGTGGAGGTTAGCGGGGGG
>JAPSES010039605.1:0-12361 GCA_029822895.1 Maxillicosta whitleyi
TAATAATAATAAATCATACTTTCGCTCTGAGCCATCCAAAAATTTTTTGGGCCAAAAATAGGACCAAAATTCAGACAGGAGATGCCTCTTAAGTGTCAGTGCATTTGATCTTGAAAACATGGATCGAAATAGTGTTGTACAGAAGATAAATAAAAACACTTAAATTTGATGATCCTAGTGGGACATGTGGGTTTTCATGTGGGAATCTCAGCCTTACTCACGGTTTTGTAGGTGAATGGTGTCCACTTGCATTACATGCAGAACCTGCCCATTTAAACACACATAAATCATGAGGGATTTTTGCAACAGTCATTTATGTGAAGCACTCTGTATAATTAGTTATATCCCTAAAATGTACCTGTGAGAGATATTTAAAAAATAAAAAGCAGTGTGTAAATTTCGTGTCCTTTTTTACCATTACACGCAGATTTTTATATCAGTGTGTTTTATCTAAAAAAAAAAAACAATCTTTAATCTCAGTAAATATTTCTTTTTAAAATAGACCCAAAGTGCTTCCAAACTGGTTTCATAACATTAGTTTACATCTAGTTTGAATTTTTGGCACCCATTTTCTGTTTTTAGGTACCTTTTGATTTGTCACTAGTTCTTCACAGGGTTGATGTATACAGATGACTCACATTTGATCCTACCTCAGCCTGAACAGTACAGATGGTACATGCATCCCAGTTTCCTATAAAACTGGGAAATCTCAAATCACTTCTGTGCAAAAGGGGGATCGTAATATATCGTGAATATACTGACACAGCTAGTCTTAGCCTGTTTTAGGTCGTATATGCACGGAACCGGGGGTTTATAGAAACAACTTCTGTTTTCAATGATACCATCGTACACACCAAATCATTTTCATCTACAAAAACCCATATAAATATACACTATTATATAGTTATAGATTATGGTTGGAATACGGACGCTCTACAGCCAACCACTCTGTTCCCACCTGAATAAGCATCAACAAAACGTCCACTTTGGGCCTAGTTTTCATGAGTAAAAGTAAGTTGTTGGTGACCTAAACTGGAGTTTTCATGTGGATAAAAGGCGAAAATATGTTTTTACAGATATGCATACATGGCATTTTGATTCTGTTACCACATCAACCCTGTTTTTTTTTTTTTTTTTTTTTTTTTTGACCTTCAAAGAACCTTTTGTTTTGTGTGGTCCCTGCCTGCATTGACTCATGCAGGATACTGCTGGGCAACAGCCAGGTGAATAGTTTAACATCAGGATGCTTTCAGTGTCTGCTCAATAAAATGGGAATGCTTTGTGTATATTTGAATGAAAGTCTGTCTTCATTAGCAAACGACTTTGGTCAAAATACATATTTAAGAGAAAATTGAAATGGTAATTGGGGTAGACCCGGGACACGCTGTAGGGATTATATCACTTAGCAGGCCTGGGAACCCCTTTGAGACCCCCCCACACACACACACACACACACACACATTACTCCCAGGAGGATTTAGAGGAGTTGCTCAGAAAGAGGGGAGTCTGGGTTTTTCTGCTTAGGCTGCTGCCCTCTGTGATCAGGACCCAAATGAGAGGAGGAGGATGAAGTAGTAACTGGGCAGTACTATCCATGCTCATTTGCCAAATCGAGTGGCATTAACATTATGATTCCTCCATCTGGATAAAAGACTGAAAGAGCCAATTCTTTCACAGGAAGCCTCTGACTTTAATACCTTCTTCATCATGTATGTTGGTATATTTATGATTTTTTTTTTTTTTTTTTTAATACTGAGACACTTTATGTAAATACACAGTACAGAACATGGTGCAAAAACACAATATAAATAGAACATTTGGACGTTAAAGTGCTTCAGACTTAACAGGAGCCAGGGTGATGTCAGCTTTCCTCCAAATAAGGGATCAGATTTTCCTCTAAATTTTTTTTTTGCCGTTTTTAAAAAAAAATTTTTAGTGCAAAGAGAGAAATAAAAAAATACACACTTACACACACACAAAACAAAGGCGTCAAATGTATGACAATGACGTATCATCACAAATTTTAAAAAAAATTATTTGACTTTGAAACTTTATTTTAAAAAGCTAAAAACAAAACTGATACCCGCACTGTATTTCCCACAAAATGGAAAAAAAAACATACTTGATAAAGAATGCAAATGTAATAAAACAAGTATGATTTACTATCTTGAAATGTATTTATTTATTTATTTATTTTGCAGTTCTGCAAAACCTTGATGTTTCAACAACTTAAAAGCACTGTTTTTCTTGGGCTAATTTTACATTTTTGATGGTTTCATTCATTTTTTTTCTGAGCCTGCTTTATCTTCACTAGGGTCACGAGTATTGTTGGAGCCTACGCTGCAAAAATCAAGATATAAGAAGTTATTTTTCTACAATAGATCTTGAAAATTTTATTTCAAGAAATCTTTTCAATCGAACATTTTGCTTAATTCAAGCAAAAACATCTACCAGTTGGAACAAGTGAAAATTAGTCTTTTTGAAATGAGATTTTCAAGATCTATTATATAAAAACTAAATTTTCTGTCTCATTTACAAGTTACCCTTTAGGTAATATCTTATTATATCTTATTTTAAATGTGGTGAAATATTTTGACTAGAAATGAGATCCCATTTACTTATGGGTGAAGGTGGAGTACACCCTGGACATGTCACCGGTTCATCACAAGGCTGAACATATAGAAACAAACAATCACATTCACATCTATTTAGATAAATGGTAAATGTTCTGCACTTACATAGTTCTTTTCTACACCTTGGTACTCACAGCGCTTTACAAAGCCTCACATTCACACCAATATGGCAGCTACTATGCTAATGTACCATGCAAGGCAGACCTACTGGGAGCAATATAGAGTTCAGTGTCTTGCTCAAGGACATTCGTCATGTGGACAGTGGCTGGGATTTGAACCACCAACCCTTTGGTCATTGGACAACCTAGTCTATCAACTGCACCACAGCTGCCCATAGATGAACTGATTAACTGATTAACCTGTCAGCCTGATGGTTTGACATAAAAAATATATACATTTATAATATATAATACAATATATAACACAATATTTCTGATGAGGTCATAAACATAGACATGTACTTTGTTTGGGCTTGAAATAGCAAGAGGAACATGCAAATCCCTCTGTACCTGTTATGAGACATTTGTTAGTCAGGAACTCGGTGGAATTTTGGTTACGTAGGAGGTGATGAGGTCTGTGGTACATTCAGCTAGGTCCCTGACAGATGCTTTGCAATGCAAATCACATCATTATGACAAAATGTAAGATTATTCTTGGATGTTTGTCGGCACCAGGGAGCTGTATTAAAAAGCTTCTAATGTCATTTTATTCCGGTGGGATGCACAAACTACACACACAGGCAAAACGTAACGCGGATAACCGTGAAAGTGCAGGCATAAAAAAATAAAATCATAGTTGGAAAACATCAGATTAATTCACTCGCAGATGGCCTTGATATTTCTCTTCCCTGTCTTTAGATGGTAATTAGAGATTTTTAATTGACATTTTGCTTGAAATTGCATTTGACAAGTGGCAGTAAGATAGCAGGTACTGAGGAAAGATGAGAGGATGCTAATTGTAAGCCTGCTCATGTGTTTGATCATGGTACATGCGAGGGAGGCAGGCAGAGGTTAGGTTTCTCTGCACAAGCTCCATATTCTGTCCTCCTTGCTTCTTTCATCTTATAAAGTATAGTATCTTCTTGTCTCTGCTCCCTGCCGACTGCCTGTGACAGCTGGGTAGAACGTATGGAGAACAGTTACTGGGGGTACATTATAGATGCTCTCACGCTTCACTGTTTCTTCCATTAAATCTACTCATGAATCAAATTAGCTTTCTTTTTTCGTCTGTCACTTTTTTTTCAAAGCCCACCGAAGGCGCTGGTCTCGTACCGAGGCCTTGATAAATTCCATAACAGACAAAATAAATGGAGTTTTACACAAATGGAATAAACAATAATAGTAACACTTAAAAAAAAAAAAAAAATGCTCAGCTTAATCAGCATCTACTGTAGCTCCTAGGAAACTCATTTGCATAAAGAAATATGCTTTTCCACTTTATTGGGTCCTAATTGTCTATTTCTCTGACTGGATGGCTGCCTCTCCCTGGATAATGATGCCAATGCCATCCTCCATATGGGGAGAGTCAGAAAGAGATAGAGGAGTGCAAAGAAAGAGGGGGGACACGAGGAAAAAAAAAGAAGACTAAAACTACCGTTCTGTTCTGTTCACCCCCCCACCACCCCAGCATCTCTCCCTTGACAAGTGCATCCCAGATCCATTCTATGATGAGGAGAGACGAAATGGAATAAATATAGAATAAAACATAACAGATTGGACATCATAGGTCTTTACTTTGAAGACGACTACAGAGACCTCGTATGAAATGAGCATGAATTCTTCCAACTCCAAAAAGAAATGAGGAAGGATGATCTATGACATGTATCAGCTCAACCAAGACCTGCGCCGTGTGCATACCCACCACACAGGAAGCAGCCGATGCATCTTTTTATGCTTTCAATTTAAAGGCACTTTTCATACAATGTCTCCAGACATTTTATTTTCATGTCTAATGTCTGTTTTAACCCATAAAGACCCAGCGCTGCTTTTGTGGTAGTTCCCCCTATTAAACCTCTTGTAAATGGTTTTATCATTTATAGCACAGCAGGGTTAGATCTTAACACTAGCCCGCTAGCCTATGGTTAGTGCAGATATCCACGAGCTAGTGCAAAATGTCTGCTACTAGCCCATGTTGGCTAGTGCAAAACTTTTTACCATTAGATCTCAGTTGTGATTCTTACCTTGACATTATTACCATGTAACATTATGATATATGTGTTATAGGTTTTTCATGTTTGAAGCACTATTGAGGAATATTTATTTTTGTAGGAAAATTTACTTGCGACCCCAAAAGGGAGTAAGCAGTTGAAAGTAGATGGATGGATGGAAATTTACTTGCATACGAATTTGTCACATTCTAATCTAGTCCATTGGCAAGACAACTATAAGTGTATGATGTCAATTCTAGTCTGTTTTACAAGAATTTGCCATGTTTTTTGTAGTTTAAGATTATTGAATGATTTCAGTTCTTGTCCATTTTCTGATGTTACAACTCGTCTATTTAAGTTACCTGTAAGCAATGGCTACCTGTGTTCTACGTTAAAGTCAAACTGTTACCATCACTAATTAAACACAAAGGTCATGTATGAGAACCATAATGGAATCAATAAAATAATGGTTTTATTATACCAAACATGAAAGTGGGAGCATTGTTTTTTTTTTTTTTTTTAGCTTGATAATTGTTTTAACTTTAGTATTGAAACTTCTAAAATTGTCAGAGGAGATGGGCTTCAAGTAACGGGCGAGTGCAACAATCTGCGGGCTAGTGCATTTTGCAAGCTACTAGCCCGGGTGGCTAGTGCAGAAAAAAGTTAAGATCTAACCCTGCACACGTATCAAACATGTGGCCACGGGGGGAGTGGGCAAATCAATCCACACTGTGCACTGGTGGCCCAGCAAATACTCGCGGAATTTGTGTACCATGGCCCATTTCATAGCCAGGAATTGAAGCTTCATGGAGCTATAATTCTTTTCAGCTGTGGACGTGACTTCAACTGTTGATGCCTCCATATCCAGATTCTCAGTTTTGGAACCAACCTCAGGTACTGGCACATTTGAAACAGTAGAATCATGCTGTCTCCATACTGCCTGCAGTCAGACGCCAAGTTGGCCAACCCGTGCACAGCAAACTAACGGACGACAAGACCAACAAAAACAATCAAACACAGACAGTGAAAAGCACGCAAACCCCCACCAACCACAAAGACACCCGACTGTGAAGCTCCAGGTGAAGACCCCAGACCACCGATGCCTCCACCATCAGGCGGCCGCACCGTCAGAAGCCCTGCAACACTCACAACAGAAACATTCTTTTTCTTTTTCATGTCCAGTAGTCTATTAAGTCACCCTCATACAAGTATTTTTCATTAAAATTTGATGTAAAGGGAGTAGGAATGCTCAGAGCAGTTAAAACTAAAACAGCATGGTGAAAATCCAAAGTGCACAGAATTTATAGTGTTTCTGTTTTCTCTCATGGTGATGAATATATTGTACAGCACATAAAAGAGCAAACATACTGAAGATTAATTCAGCAATTTAATAATTTACACTTAAATTGGTACATACTGTATTTAATAAATTATTCCAGTCGAGGACTTAACTGTATTAGTTATTTAATGAATAAATACCTTTACTGAGGAAAAGTTATATAATGTAACCTGGGGCACATGTACACAATCAGCTCTAAATTAATTCCGCATTGACTTTTCAAGTGCGTGAGTCAACTTTCTGACTTCATTTATTTTTAATATATTTGAGGAGAAATGATACTTACCCAAACCCTGACCTATGCGACTAAATTATCAGAAAAATTTTAGAAAGGAAAAAAAAAAAAATCTGAAATCTGTAATGGCAAAGATGAGTCTATGCCTAGAGGAGCAACCTTCATGTTTAGCCAACATAAAATACACCTATTTCTCACTTTACCACCTTACATGTGATAATGAAGAGCAGACATGGTGGATAAAGTTGATAAGTAGCTCAGTGGTTAACGCCACTGACTTTAGTGTGGACGATGGCCAGTTCGAGACCCAGGTGATCCCTTGGGAAAGGGTCTTTACACTGTACATCCCAATGTAGCCACAAGGGGGTGCAATCCGCATTGTGCCGGTCCCAAGCCTGGTTGTGTCAGGAAGAGCATCCAACGTAAAAACCTCTGCCAAATCAACATGTGAAGGTGATTCGCTGTGGCAACCCCGAAAAGAAAAAAATCATCATCAGAAATACTAAATAAATAGAGAAAAAAAAATTAGGATGACTAACACTAGTGTCAGCTCCCACTGCATTTGTTAAAACCACATTTTTAAGGATTAACCTGATATAAAATAAGGCTTTCATGATGGATTGCACATCTTCACATCACTGCACTGCTGAGAATGAAGTGATGTGCTATTGTAAACACACCAGGAGATTTAACAGATGGCAGACACTTACGCTGGGTTTCCACCAGTACCTAGTGTTACCACCTGTCCCGGATTTTCCTGATTGTCCTGGATTTCATGGTCTGTCCCGGTGAAAAAAAAATCATAAAATCTGGGACACTCAATGTCCCAGATTTTATGATGTGCATTTCAGTTTAATCAATACTTAATTGTAGCGTGCCTATGACGTA
Organism: Maxillicosta whitleyi; assembly: GCA_029822895.1. Lineage (NCBI taxonomy): Eukaryota > Metazoa > Chordata > Actinopteri > Perciformes > Neosebastidae > Maxillicosta > Maxillicosta whitleyi. The sequence goes on from JAPSES010039605.1 coordinate 7,242, forward strand.
GACACACACCACACTCTAATCACATTATTTCATTCATGTATTCTTGAAAAATTAGATTATTTGTTTTTATTCCACATAAGCAAACAAACAGAACTTAATTATTCCCCTTTTATCTGTGCCCACTACTGCCCCCAGGTGTCCACAACCAAAAACTGTTGGAAATAGAGAAATAAAATATCAGCGTACAAGGACGATTTTTGCCTTTGGTTAAATGTGTGAAGTGCGCCGTTGCTTGCAAGTAGAAAGGGCGATTGGATGGTGGAAATGTCCAGGATTTTTATCAGACACAGGTGACATCTCTACCAGTACCACACAGTGGAACCGCAGCATCAAAATCTCACTTTACTGCCAGTAAAACACTGAAAAATTCCATTTATAGCTTTAATAAAATGCATTTATTTGGCCGCTTCTGGACCCAGAAATGGGTTTTATGTCACCATGATGTCAGAATTAATAGTTGAATCATTAGTGTGAGGTAATAATAATAAATATTATATAGCACTTTTTTGGGCACTCAAGACACATAAGAAGCTAACTAATATTAGCTTGTTTAGTTTATAGCATTTTCATTTACAGGTTATTCAAGTTAAGTGTTTGTGTATCATTTGAGGCTGTAAATAGTGTGCATTATGTAAAGATGAAACTCCAATGAGTCATTTCAGACATGTTTTTGTTTTTATATTCACTGTTTGTTAATATAGCTAGCTAACATGCTGCTAACAGTAGCATTACTGCAGAGCATTTGAAGGAGCTTCTATTGATATGTGTTACATTTAGCTTACAATTTACTTTCTCTTTTATCTACATTTGTGTTTTCAAATATAATTTTAATTCAGACATTGAGGTTGTAGGATAAATTGTGTTATTATTCGGTAGCTAAATTTTAACACAGGATTCTGTTTCAGTTTTTAATTGAAGTGTTAGCTTGACTTAAGAGATAACATCAGCTTTTCATTTTAGTGACCCAACCCACCGAGATCACAGTCCATCGTTGGGGATCAGTTCACAATAGAGATGGAAAGTGTTTTGCATTGAAATGTTGGGACCCCATTTGGCTCCCAGGTGCGTGGGTCCTCAGTACTGATCGTTTGTATCCTGTTTATGATCACCTCAACTCTGATTAAACTTATAAAAATCAGACCAAAATTAATCCAAAATTAATTAAACTTATTCTTGGAGCTTCCAGTAAAATAACATGCTAACAGTTTTATAACTATTATTACAAATTTGATATTGTTACCTTAAGAATATAGATAAACCAAATAGCTTTACTGATCACATAATTTCAGTAAAGCCATAAAACAATGAAAATACATTTAATTTAGCGCTTTTCTATTTAATGCACTTTGCAGTTTATGCCAATCATTTATCTTTGATGCCAAGTTCTAGAAATAGTAGTTTATACGGTGTTGTGGGTTTGTGCATGCTGTCCCGCATTTGTCCAGCAGTCGCCGCCAAAGCATTCTGGCCATAGCAATGTGATTGTAAGGCTTTTGTAGTTGAAAAATTACTAATATCTCCCAAAATATCAGTCTTATCAACTTAGTGATTTCTCTACTGTCTTCCTTGACCAAAAATACAGAAATATGCCAAACTGCAGCGGTCAGCACTTTCTGGATTTTGTATGAATCCCCGGACAAACACACACCCACACAAAGGCCACTTGGCTTTTATAACATAGATTGTTATGAACTCTTACATTCTCAGTCTGTATTTACACAAACTCATTGCTAACCTTCAGCTGTAGAGCGGCTTTTAGCTTTAGAAAAGAAAAATGACATCCTCTGAAGCTCAGATATATTGCTGTCAGACTTTGAGGTTCCATCACAGATAAAATCAAGAGTCATATACACTTGATAAACTCTTTATATTCTTTTTACTTCGGCTTTCTTCTCTTTGCCCAAGCGCACCCTTAACGGCTTTCAGAGTCTATCCTAGGGTTAGTTGGCTTGAATACACAGACTTTGATGGATCCTGGTTAAAAGACATCAAAATCTCTTGCTAAGTGTGAGATCATATGGGATGATCCATATTGGGGCAAATACATAAAATTTCGTCATGATTTCAAGCAGATTTGAGGCAGTTGAGGTGAGCTTTACTGACGTTCCAAGGTGCTTAACAGCTTTAGTACTTTGACCATGAGTTTGAGATCAAACACCTTTTCATCTCTCATTGGTTTTGATTATAGATTTATAATTCAAAACGTGTTCAGTACCCAATTTATCCACACTTATAGAGATTATTTGAAGAGCTATCATGCATATAAATGTGAACCTGTCATTTTCCCATATTTCAAACGAGGCCAAAAAAACATAACACAACTGAGTATTTGCATGGACCATTTTATATTCCTAGTAATCAAGTAATCTCAGTAGGTGCGCAATAATAAATTCCATATTAATTTTACAGTACTCTTACAGCAGTAGCATGCTCTGACATGACATGAAAATCCAACATATCTTTGATTATTTATTAAAAATCAATTCGAGGTCGGTGTTTCCAATGCAAAAATAGAGAGAGAAATTGTTTAAAACACATTTCTACATGTGCAGTTTGACCTCTGACCTCTTAATAAATGGGTGTGGGTTGAAATCTTCATGAGCAGATGCACACACAGCACCTTTTTTTTTTTTTTTTAAGTGTTTTTAACAGAAGCCACAAACAGCTGAGCATCCACTTAGAGCGAATCCATCCTGAGAGGAATTTACCTGCTGTGAGTCGAGTCAAACAGCAGAGAATATATTTCATCCTTGTGCATCTGCTAATCTGTCAAGAAGACATTAGCATTTAAATAAAGTTTTACAGCTGTGTTGAGGAAGATATTATAGATGATAGATGTGGCTTATTTTATCAAGAACACAGCAGGAAGGGTGGGCTACTTCTCATCAGTAGAGGCACAGAAAGCTATTATTAGTGACGGGGTATGTCAGTGTGTGTGTGTGTGTGTGTGTGTGTGTGTGTGTGTGTGTGTGGAGTCAAATGCATTATAGTGCAGAGTGTTAAACGGGCATTTTTGAAGAATTTCATCAACAAAACACAGATAGAGCTGGAGTTTTATCTTTCAAATTTCATGTCAAAATGGCGTTGTTAGCATGACTATAGCTCTGTTCACAGCCCTGGTCCATTGAATTAATCGCAGAAGTCATCTGTGAGCTAAATCCTTTGCAAATCAGACATGACTAGAATTAGTAAAGTCAAAATCCTATTGTAAATTAACTTCCCTTTTTCAGTAAACAGTAAAGAATTAATTCACCAAAGGCCGTTCCAGTGACACCACATGTTTGTGTTATATTGTTACCTCCGCCAAGGAGGTTATGTTTTTGCCAGCGTTTATTCGTTTGTTGGTTTGTTTACAACATAACTCGAAAAGTTATGGATGGATTTTAATGAAATTTTCAGGGTAGGTTGGTAATGGCGAGATCTGGAAGTGATCACTTTTTGGAGGTGATCCAGATCACTGTCTGGATCCAGGAAGTTTTTTTAAAAAGATTCTCTATTAGTTATTATTGACACTGTTGTAGTACTAACAAATGTCCACCAGATGGCAGTGGAAGTCCTGTTTTCTCATATAGTGTCTCCAAATGTGTGAGCTGAACTGTGGTGCTTGGCGGAGGTTTGGGCTCTCCGAGTGCTTTTCTCGTGATTTGTTTATTCAAAAATAATATTTGAGCATTGAGACCTGATGTATCAAAAATGATACAAACTCATACATGGAAATTGATATTTGAAAACAATTTTGTTTTTGGTTGTTCAGAAGGACCGATAAAGGCTCTGGTTTCAAAGAACTGGAATTTTCTTTCAATGATTTAATGGTTCAGGTTTTACAGGGTTAAGAACGCAAAGCTCTAAGTTAACGTATGTGTTTTTGTGTATGCATCATTTACAGCAAATGATGATTTTGTTAAAACTCTTGAATGAAATTTTTTTTTTTTAAACATACAAGAATTTCCTTTTTTATGGGTTATTTTTTGTTATGATGTTCACAGAGCAGTACACATTGATGACACTCGAATCTTGGTTGATCCGAGTCTTTCTATTTCATCTTTAATGTGGAAAGAAGAAGAAAAAAAGCACAGGAAATAAGGCCAGAGATATAAAATTGAAAGAGTACCAGAGCAGGGTTAATCCTCAGGGACAGAAAATGATAAGAGTGGGGGAGATGAAGGAGTTTGAGGCTGATGCTTGTGGTTGAACTGTTCGCAGAGAAGGTTGTAATAGCCTGCTATTAACTTGGAGATGTTGGTGCTGCTGAAATATAGACCAGAATAGTAGTCTACTTATAAACACTATTAACGAAGCCTGGAAGAAGTGGAAAACACAGGAATGATGTAAGGAATGGTGTAAAATGGAAGGAAGTTTGATTATAGCGTTAATGGATAGGATGGATTGGATGAAATGATGAGAAGAAAAGAGTAAAACATGTAAATGAAGAGAAAAAAAGAGAAAAAGAACGGTGACAAATGGATTCAAGGCGGATAAGCGAAGATTCGACTAGTCTTATTACATTGCTGGGGTTATAATTTATTCATCACGGTATAAAACGTATGTTAATCCAATGTGTTTCGTCAAACTAATGTCTCCAGATTGGCGGTTAGGCCACACCAATTTAATTTGTTGCTTCTCGGATTCGCCGCTTTTTGCATTTAAAGTAAAGTAAGCAAGTAAAGTAAAAAAAAAAAATCCTGTTGAAAATAATATATACTGTGGGAACCAATAAGAGAGCTTCTTTATGGTCACATGCTAGAGATCAACCAATCAGAAAGAGTAAAAAAAAGTAGTAAATGCAACATAAATTCAGTTAAAACAATGTCCTTCATTCAGAATCATAGTAATAGATCAAATAAAAGGATTTGATGCATAAATGTTTGTCATGAAAAGCTGAAAACTAAAATAATCCTGTTATTACCTCCACAAGGAGGTTATGTTTCTGCCAGGGTTTCTTTGTCTGTTTGTCTGTGTGCAACATAACTCAAAAAGTTATGGATGGATTTTGATTACATTTTCAGGATTTGTTGTCAATGGCGCAAGGAAGAAATGATTAATTTTTGGGGGTGATCTGGAAGAAATCCTGGATTCTGGATCACTTTGAAATTTTTGTTAACATTGGGGTCAATGGGGCC
>JAPSES010039615.1:0-12361 GCA_029822895.1 Maxillicosta whitleyi
CCGGATCACCCCCAAAAGTTAATCATTTCTTCCTTGTGCCATTGCCAATAAATCCTGAAAATTTCATCAAAATCCGTAAATATTAACAATATTATTATTAATAATAATAAACAAAAAACTTTTCAACAAGGCTAATTGCCATATAACTCACCTTTGACAGCTTTAGGAGATAAATTTTGATGAACAGATTAATTTCCTAGTTAGTGTTTGTTCCTGTGGCATCAGAAAAAAAACAAAAAACAAAACACTAGAAGCTACACACATGTATAAAATGAGCATAAGATGAGTTCTCCTACTCCTAGATGTGGCAAAATCCAATTATTTCTGTGCAGTCCTCACAGCCTCCATTAACTCATACATCACACTGGACAAAAACCCACATTATCTGTCCCAGAAAAACTGCAGCAGTAAATATGATAAACAAACACCCCCCCTGCAAATATCAAAATTGTTTAATGACACAGTTTTAATTAGCTTCAGCTGTTTTCCCAGCCTTCTACCCACAGTATCACAAAACAAATGAAAAAGCCAAACCTCCAGCTGCTTAATGTGACTAAAAACCAAATGCATTTTTTATTTGCCTTGTATTAACACGTCAGCACATGTCAACATAATTAAATAATTCTAAATCTCTCTCTCTCTCTCTCTCTTCTTTTTTTTTTGCTTCTTTCAGTGTAATGTTGATTTTATCTTGTATGTAGCAGAGCTGTGAAGTGAGAATTTACAGCTAAAAATAACAATGTTCAACATTTAAGCTTGTAATTAAACTTTTTTTGTGTTTTCTTTTGGTTGAAAGGCTCACACCGTGTGGCAGAATGCTGCACCCATAATTGTACATGTTGGGCGCACATATGTGTTTACTTGTTGACTTGATAACATCAGGCAGCAGACAATAGAGCTGAGGCAGATAACAGACAAGAGACAGATAGAGCGCACTGTCTGAGTGACATCTAAGAGAGAGAGAATAGTCCCCATGTTCACTCCTCTACCAGCAGTTATTGATTTAGCTAAAACTGATCATGACTTCAGATGGCTTTTCAGGGGACTGCAGGAATAGAGTGATTGGGTTAAGGTGCGATATGGGCCATTAGGTTTGAATAAAAAAATGCCTGCTGAGACAGTGAGTGAATGAAGGCCATTGTGACCACAGTGTGTGGACGCAGAGGGCCCAGATTAGTCTTTACAAATACAAGCACGTAGTCAGTGCTGAAGCCTGAACACTGAAACTATGTGAACCTCCTGAATCCTGGGCACGCAAGAATTTCCTGATGTCGTCACCACAAAACATGCGTGACTTTTGTGACACTACTCAGTAAAAAATGCAAGGTATTTTACCCTAATTCAGGGGTGTTAAACTCATGTTGGGGGCCACATCCACCCCAATATGACTTGAAGTGGGCCGGATCATTAAAATAATAACATAATAATATAAAAATATATGTATGTATATATATAATTATATGTCATTTCTATGTTGTAGTGTGAAAAAAGTAAATTTTTTTATCATTATAATATTTACATCTACAAACTATCCTTTAAAAACATGAGAAAAACATGAACAACCATGAACAAAATGAAATTTAAGCAAAAAGTGCATTTTTTTTTTTCAATTTATGCCATTATTTGGCCTCAGTTTCTCAATTTCACATGTTCATTATAATGTACAGATCACAGTGGATCTACAAATACACAAAATATTTAATAATATAATATATAATTGCACTTAATTCTCTTGAGACATTTCTGGCGGTTTGTATTTGTTGAAGTTGTTCACGTTTTTTGTAAAATGCTAGTCTGTAAATGTAAACATTTTAATCTAATTTACCTTTTTTTATACAAAAAAAAGAAAAAAAAACCCATTGTGGTTTCATTATTTTTAGTTAATTATGATGTATCTTTTATTGATCTGACCCAAAATATTTTAACATCTTTGATTGTTCATATCTTCAGTGTAATTTTTGTATTTCACTCATCCATCCCATGGGCCATTGGACCCTTTGGTGAGCCAGTTTTGGCCCTCGAGCCGCATGTTTGACACCCCTGCCCTAGATAGAGTTTTTATAGTTCTATGGAGAGTAAACAGATGCAGTGGAAACAGTGTAACTTAACTCTACAGAGTGATAATTTGTCCACTGTTGCATTGTGGGTACTGGACATGTTCCCCATTATGTTCTATTTTATGTATGTATGTTATTTTGACACTTAAATTTTATTAGCTATTTAGCATTTTATCATACAGAACAAAACACATCAACAACAAACAACAATCAGCAATGTATAATGGTCACAATTTAATAGTAAAGATAATTTCAAAAATAGCAATCCAGTTACACAATAGAAATAACGTTTCACAGGACTAAGAGTAAGCCACACATGAATTGTTTTTAAGGAAACTAATCCATTTGTCCCACTTCATCACGTAAAGTTCAGCTCGCACCCTCAACATAAATGTTAATCTCTCCGTTTTGTGAATTTCATCAACAATTTTCAACCAGTCCTCCAGCTCCGATGGATCAAGTTGAAACCATGTACGAGTGATTGTTTTTTTTGGCTGCAGCGCCAACAAAGATGTCATTTATTGTCAGATCACCAGGAAGATCTCCTAACAGTAGGTTGCTGTAATTTAAAACCCAAAATCCGTTCTATTTTCATTCCAACATCTTTCCAAAAAGATTCCTACAGGGTCAAAAAATGTGGGTGTGGTTTGCCTCTGCGTCCCCACAACCCCTCCGGCAGGTAGAAGCATTTAAGTTGTTCATTGGCCCTTTTCTGTTTATTTGTTACTAATGTGACACCATTAGTTAAACCTGTAGGCAGAATAATAATGCCATAACATAACAGATGTAATACATGTGGGCAGGACTGTGCTCTATTATTAGGAAAAGCATGCCCTATGATAACTGAAGTCGTTTTATAACTAAAGTGTAGTCATATTACTTGTAAGAGTGTGAAATCACCACAGTGTTAAATGTTTTTACACATTTCATTGTAAATTTTGACACTGACCAATTCACTCTAATTTTAAGCGGAACCAAATATTATCCGAAACAGTGTCAATTCAACTCTCTAAGTGTTAAATTGACATTCTGTTTTTTACTGTGTAAATTGAACTTGAGTGCATTAAATATGCGTGCTCTGCTCCTCCAACCCTCTTTAATTACAGTAAAACCAATATGGAAGGCAATCTGTGCTTATGATGATGCTCAGACTCTGACTCTGACTGATCAGAGGGTGACTGGGCACCAGCCAGGCCGAGTTTATTACTGAGGTTCATCTCTATTGTAACTGTAAATGCTCCCTCATTAGCCCAAATCATTTATGCATGGTAGTGGAAGAGCTCAGCCAAAGGTTCCTCTTCATTATACCAGCCAGTAATTGATTACTTGGTTGTATTTTCTGCAGCTTTAGTGTCTGGTTTTTTTTTTGTTTTTTTTTTGGAGGAGGATGCAAATTCACTGTGCTACTCTGGGTCATTATGATTCTCTGGAGTGTGGTTTTTGTGGTCAAATTCTGAAAACATTAGAATAGTTATTGGTACTCTAATTAACAGCTGTGTATGCACAACAGATGAAGCAAAAGAAGGAATTATTTTCTGACACTACAGTTGCTCTCAGCTCCAAGGAGAGTAGTAACAAGTCAGTGTTATGGTTTTAAGATAAGCTTCACTGTTCGTATAATGTTTACATTGACCAAAATGATAGAAACATATGTTCCCTATTGATAAATAGTATGCAGAGCATTAGGCTGATAAAAATGACATGTCAATGGGCATTTATTGGTAATACATTAAAAAACAACTTCGATTTTTTATTGATTTTGGAGGTTTGCTACCACATTTTGATAACATATTCACCAGATCAACTTGAAATGAAACTGTCAGTTGTGTTTTTACAGCTTCCAAGTAGCCAAATATTAACTCACGCTGGGTTTAAAAACAACAGCTGCAAATATTATCGGTAGAAAATCTAAAATACTGAAATTCAGTCAGTCTGTAATAAAATAAACTACTCCCTGTAGATATATTTCCTCTTTTCAGCCACTATTTTAGTAATATTATGTTGATTTTTTCCCCCTGTTTGCTTCAGCTAAAAAACATAGCACCTTGTTAGTTTCTCGCAGGTTGTCGAATTCCAGCACCGCTTTTTCTTCTCACCACTTCTTTTGTAAACAAACCTAAGTAACCATGTTTCCAGTATTAAAGGAGACGTTTTGCACTGGTGGAATTACATTAAAAACTAAACCCTGTGCCAGGTTGTTTAGAATTAAATTGCAGATGAATTCACACAACTACAAACTGAGTGCTTCTCAATATTAACACATGGACGAGTAAATCACCTGAAATGATGAAACTTGGGCAAGTTCCTTCAGAGACATTTTCTGTAACACAAACATGAGCAGAGATAGTTGTTGGTTCTTTTTCATTTCTATTTTTGTCTTGACGAGGATAGAGTTAGTTCGTATGCTTGTATTTTTGATGTCAATAGTCCATGAAATAGGCAGAGGAGGGGTGGGATCCTCTGAAGTCAGTGCAAGCTGTCATTATGTTCATAGTGTTTTTCCTGAAAGGCCCATGAGGAGAATTGAGGACTTTTAGTTTAGCACGGTGGGAATACCGAAGAGCTCTTCAGTCACTATTTACATATTCTACCACTTCTGATAGTGGAATCATAAACAAGATACATTGTGATGCTATGACTCACAGCTGGGACTGTTACACAAGTTTATTTTGCACACAAGACCCCAAGCATGTGTTTTTCCTCTCATTATTGTCCAGAGGTGGCAAAACTGCACAAATTCTCTAGTAGAAGCAGAGATTCTTTTGTGAGAAATACTCGAAGTAAAAGTTAGGCCGTGGTTTGAGTAAAAGTAGGAATGTACATCAGAAATAACCTCAAAGTCAACAGACAAAAATATGTAGGCATATCACACATACAGCTTACAGAACTTTCCATTCCCACTGATTTGAATTATTATTAGGATAAATATTTCCAACCGTGTTTTTGTCAATAATAATCACTGTAGATCTCAAAACTGTATTTCTTTTATGAGCAAAGCATGTTTTGTGTTCCTGGAGACAGTTATAAAATCAAAGAAAGCAGATGATTACAGGTGGTTTTAATCAGAACATAACAAATAGTTCAGAAATGTAAACATGTATCTTCAATGTAAAAAAAAAAAAAAAAAAAAGGTGCCAGACTCATGTTTCTTTGGACCAACATTAACATTGATCATAGCACACATTCACAATGACATCATTTTGATAAATAACATTTATTTCTTTCATTTTATGGACACATAATGTTGCTGAAACATTCATAACACTGCCCCCACATACATTTATTATATGTGCTAGGCATGATGGGTAATCATTTCATTGGCATATTTTCTCACCCTGATTATTGTTATTATTATTATTATTATTATTATCATCATCATCATCATCATATACAAAATAAACTAAATACACATACAAAATAAACTTGGTGCAATCAAATTAATTATTCATTTTAAACAGGAGCAAGTTCTTATAAACGTGTTTAAGAAATGAGAAGCTACTCAGTGGATCAAAGAACTTATTAAAATCTGGAACATTTGTTTCCAGTCGAGATCTTTTTAATGTAACACGAAACAATGGTGCTGCTGATACCCGAAGTTTCATGCATATAAAATCAAGTTATGAGTGGTAAACAGCAAAGGTAAGACGGTATTTGTAATCATTGCTTCATATTGCAGCCGTTAATTATTTTTATTTCTTTATTCGCTCTTCTTTGGTTCATTCAGTAAGTTTCTATGGAGAAATAGACTAATACTAGCACAGTTGGATCTGCTGTTAGCTTAGCGGTACAATGTGAGGCACGTTGGTTTCTTGTATTGAATTATTCATGACACACGCCGGTCTTAGACTGCTAGTTTGTTTTAGATATTTGTTCATTTAAGTGTTTGTTGTTTAGGTGTTATGGTGTACCGTCACGCAGCATTACCATGGCAACAGAGAAGGAACTATGGCTGCCGATACCGGGATGGAAAGTGTCAAGGACTGCAGTAATCATCCAGTGGAAGGATTTCAACTTTTTGTTAAATCCAGGTAGGTACTTTTGTTTGTAGCTTGGGACTGTGCATTGTGCTTAAAATAAATAAATAAGCAAATAAATAGTTGAAGTGGAAGTACCTGAACGCATCAGATCAGGTTTGTCAATAAGGCCCACTGGCCAGATGGATGAACAAAAATTACATGGAATACATTTACAGTCAATAGTGTCATTGAGTCTAGTTTGTAAACATTTTCATACAGTAATTGAACATTTTTTTTGCACTAAAACAAACAGAAAAAAAAAAAAGTCATTATTTGTAAGTTATCTATTGAAGCAAAGTGACCTCTATGTGCATGCATGTGTGTGTATTTCTGGAGATTCACACAAAATCCGGAAAGAGCTGACAGCTGCACTTTGGCAGACTTATCTATTTTTGGTCAAGGAACAGACTATTACGAATGACAAGTTGATAGGACCAATATTTTTGGAAAGATATTGGTAATTTTTTGAATACATTAGGATTACAATCACGTTGCTATGACCAGAATGCTTTGGCGGTGACTACTGGACAAATTCATGCATGAATATACGTACAACAGCATAACAAACATCTCGAACGTATGGATCCCTACAGGTCAATGTGCTATTTATCCTATTATTTTAATTTTCCAGATACTATTGATCCAGATCATATTGGACTGTATAAGGCCCCTGAACTAAAATGAGTTTGACACCCCCTTAGCTTTGAAATCACTGCTATTTGCATAAAAAGTATGCACAGGTAAAAAGTAGGTAATGTGTAGATTAAAAAAAAAAAAAAATAAGTGCAGTAAAATTATATTTATACACCATTGCTCTCCATCTCTGCTACTGTTTGATCATTTCACAGGTTTAAAATTATAAAGTCAGCACCTATTATGGCACCTGAAAAGTGAAGTGACATTTGGAAGAAAAAAAATGGCACCACGGAAGAGAGATGAAACCTTTGCCTTTGGGTTCCAGGCCTCTGTCATGTTAAATGTATGCATTTGTGACACACGCTGACAAAATACTAAGTGTTGCTTGTGGATGCAAAACGACATTTGACCTGATCTCTGTCACATGATTATGACTGTAGAGCAAACTATCCCTTCATTTCCCCCTGTGAGGTGACATGGAAAACGACAAACCAACCACCACAAGAGTTACACAAGTGCCAGGATTTGTACTCCGATACTCCAGCAGGCTTTGTTTTCTTTACATATGAATCAGGTTTGTGTGGTTTATTGTGATAATGATCATCTGAATTATTTTACTTTCTACTAAACCGCACTTAAACCCAGCTGTTCGTCAAAATACTTCAGAGGGAAAGTGATCTCTGCACCCATCTTTCTGCTTTTATGTTGAACAATGATTCATATCCAATTCAGCTTCTTAAAATTAAGTATTTATTTATTTAGTTAGTTGTTTTATCACACTGGATCATAGCTGACACCTGTTTTTGAGGACGGTTTCTGAAAAATGAGTTTCATTATACACCCCGCTAATATGCTGTGACATTTAATTTGCTAATTTAATAAACCGGGAGAAGAGACATGAAAGTATGAATGTTCTTGTTTGATTATAAGTAAAAAAAAAAAAAAAAAAAGTTGATAATACAGAATCACAGCAACTGAGTTTCTGGTAATAATGTTTTTATTAAACTTCTCCCCATCCAGTGATCTCATCTGCTGACCTTTTCAAGATAACACGTGATTCACTGTGTGCAACAGTTTTAATTTCATCACTGCTTGAATTTATAATCACTCCCACAAGAACGTGGTTTATATACAGCCTAGTATTGATATTTTAAATGCTCTAGATGTTACAGTATTTGCTTATGCAAACAGACCAAAACAGAAACAACTATAAATGTACAAAGCAGAAAATATTAAATGCACATTGCAATGAATATAATTATCTGCTTTTTTCTGATATGCTGTATCTGTTAGTGAATGTGCCTGTGCCATAATTTTGTCTAAATCTTGCTAAACATGAATAACAGTAGTGTAGAGACATTGGATTGTATTTAATAATCCTGACCTTTAACCGATGTACACAAAGCAGATCTGTGTATCTTTTATTCTTGTGTGGGAATATACAGTACAAGGTCAACAAGATCAAGAGTTAATATATACAGATAGATGTTAAAAGACTGTATAGTTCAGGGAAGCTGGTTTCTGTAAATATGCGCATGAAAATTAAATACTATTCTGTTTTCTCCCAGATTCAAAAGCTGTTCAAAGAAACCTTTAATAGGATTTTCTGTAATGTCACAGGTAATACAGCAGCAAAAGTTGTAAAAACAGTGACAGTAGTAAATAATGAATGCATGTTGATTTTAATTAAAGTAAAAAAATTAAAAAAAAAAAAAAAAAAAAAAAAAGCCAAATATGAATACACAGAAATATAAGGAAATACATTAAATTCACACACACATTCAGTAACAGACCATAACTCATCATTATGAGCTACTGTCTGGAAATTGTAAGAATAGATCTCATAATTATCGGATAAGATCTTGTAATTTCGTGATCAGGATCACTCAATTATGTGAAATAATCTCGTAACTTTGAAAAAATGTCTTGTAATTATGAGATCATAATCTTGTAATTAATCAGACAAGTTGTCAAGTGATTCCTTTAACACTGATAATAATAATAATATATATATATATATAATAATATATGAATATGAAATAGAAGAACGATTAAATTCAATTCATATTACAGTTGTGGAAATAATATGTAATATATCAATGTGATGCATTTGTTCTGGTTACAGTCAATAATTGCCAATAAGTGATTTTTTTTTCAGTAGCTTCTATATGAAGTAAGGTTACCGGATATTATTACTACATTACACAAATAAGACACTTTAGATTTGTTTTTATTTTAGATATTCTTTATTTTATTAGCGTTTTTTCAGCAGCTTCCATATGAGGACAATGGCAACAATGACGACGATATCTGATAAAAACTACAAAACCATGAAATACAGTACCTAATCTTTTTTTCCTCTATGCATGAAATACAGTAGGAGTAATACTCACACAGCAATCCATTATATGACTGAAAATATCTGGATATGCTTTCCTTTGTATTTTAGGTCTATACTTTGTGCTCTGATCTTATTATATCCTTCCACTTAAGGGTGGTTGCACAATGCACACTGAGCCAAGTCCAGGGCAGATCAAAGCCTTTCATGGAGCATTCTACTAAATGAGTGCACTGGACAGTGTTCGTGAGCGTCACAGCATCTCTGGGCAGACCCGACATCTGTCCACAAATGTCAGCTTTCTTCCCCCCGCTGTAAATTAAAGATATCGCTTCTCTTCTTTGTGTCCTTGTGGGGGGTTGTTATGTGTGTGTGTGCACGAGAGAGAAGGGAAGGCAGAGTACGGCCGTTTGATCTGACAAGCTTGAATTTAATTGACTGTGATGGGGCTGCACAGGACGCATGAGAAGAAGGACGGACAGCGAGCTGAGGTGGTTTCCATTTTTGCTCAGTTCTTTCAAAGTGTTGACAACCAGGAGGAGAAGGTCCGAGATGGCACTTGTCAGTCTGACCCACACAGACAGGCTTTACAGTATGGTATAAATGTTTGGTAAAGCGATAAGATCCAATTTATCTGCCACTGTGAAACCTCTAGGTGGTCCTGAAAAGACCCCCCCCCCCATTTTCCCAGCAGAGCATATTTCAGTATGGATATGTTTTTTTTTTTTCACCTGTTTTCACTGAAATCACTGTGTTCCTTTCGGTTTGGATTTACAAATTCATGGCATCACAGCAATCCTGAAATATTTTCCCTTCTTTGATCAGAACCCGGCTCCCTGAAAAGACCTTGAAAAGATGTAGCTTCTCCACACCTCCTACCATGCTGACTGAAGAGAAACTCTATCGAGGTAGTAATTTCAATGTCTTACAGAGCTTTTTTAGATTCTGACAGTTCCCTCCCTGGTGTTAGTGGAAGGAGTTGCACCAAAGCTGTTGGGGTAGAAGGAATCTCTTAGAGTCTCCCTGTAGTGATGACTTACCAAACGAAGCGAGATGGTAGGCAGGTTTTTCAAAAGGTTTAACATCTTATTTTTAGTGGCGAGGCGAGAACACCACGCTGACACGAGCAGTCGTACTTTTAGTCCCCTGTGACGGAGTGGTACTCACGACGACACCTCAACGTTTGCTATCACTGCTTTGGGGATGTGACGTGGGAACTTGATTCTCCGTCTCAAACCCTTGGGGAGACGGCAAAGGACACTGTTGGGTGCGGTTTTACATTTTTACAGCACACTGAAATCATATTACAAAGCATAGCAGACCATCCCCTGCCATTAAATTAAAATAAGAAAGAAAATGTACCATTTTTCATTTTTGTTAGAGTTTTATCTATTAATCTATCCTCCCATTTGTCATCTGTCAGTTTTATTTTTTTGTTTTTACATTCAGTTAACCACCTGCCTCTTATAAAAATACAAATGCACGCACACTTACCTTGTTATCTAAGAGTCAAAGTGCCCAAAATATAGTATGTACTCAAAAATAAAAATAAATCACATCCTTGTAGACTGGTAGAACAAACAAGAAAAGTGTTGTTTAGTCCCGTGATGGTCCGAGTCATCCGTCAATCATCATATAGCATGATTAAAATAACTCCTGAAATTGGAGCTACATTGGAATGCAGACGGTTCTTCCATGCTACTTTATCAATTACATTTCCCAAAATATTCAGCTAAAGTCTCATGAGTGCATTAGAACTTCCATTACACCGGTTCATTTTATGCACTATTCATGTGTGTATGTATCTAGAGCATGGAAATGGATAGATGGAGGTGAAGAAGACCCGTGGCGTGCCAGGTGTGTTAGAAATCCACAGGGTTTACTACATTAGGTAATGGACTTCGGGGAGTAGAAAGTATTCCCTTACATGTTGGCACATCTGTGCAGGCCAGCTGTGCTCAACCGAAGCCAAGGGAAACATGATGAGCGAGGTCAGTAGGGGTTATAATGAATGGACTTGGCCGTGATCCAGACTTATCTACCTGACAGATGACACTTAAAAGTACTCCCAGAAAAGCTGCCAACATTCAGTCCATATACATTTTTTACTTTTAATGATTATAATCACTGTCTGAGCTCCTGCAGTGTGCAACCTGTGGCCCAAGGCTGGATCTTTTACTTTACAAAGTTCTAGCATGGGTTGTTTTTCTTGTTCATTTTTCACTCGCTGTCAGTGTATCATAGCCATATATTTTAGTCAACTGTGCGCAGAGATCAATGGTACCAATGGAGACTCATACCTGCAGCAGCCGACTACTTAACCCTAAAAAGGATGTTTTTCTCACTTCACACATCCGCTGTTGACCTAAACACTTGGCTCCCAGAATGATATCGGCGTAACAATGTTGTCACACTAGAAGCACATTAGCGATAAAACACGATCAGTCCTCTGCCACTGACCTGAAGCGATTTTTCAGTGGTGCACACACCGTTGACTGTAAAACCAGGCAGAAATAGTGAAATATCATGCCAGCCTGGTCCCAGCAGCATGCCTTGAGCTGCCATGAACCTTGCAATTAGCTCTGAAGACTGCAAATGCACATTGCCAATTAAAGCGCAGCCCGATTTACTTGTCATAAAATCAATGCAGATCTGTCCCCAATGTCGAGGCAACTGTGCCAGAGAAAATGTGAACAATGTCCTTCCTGGCTTTACCAACATTTTCCCTCCCTTCTACACACGGAACATGATACAATAGCCTTCAACTATTGAGGCACTGTCAGATAGCAACAAATGACTTGTTACTGCAGCTGCAGTGGATCATAGACAAGTATGTGGCTTTTCAGAGTATTATTTTTTTATTTATTTATTTTTTATCATTTTTCTAATTCTTTTAGTTGAGGTTGGTGTATTTTGTAAAAACAGAAATTACTTTGGACTTTCTGATCACCATGAAGCCTGCCATGTCTGTTCCTCGCAGGTGTGGCACATTTCAAGACTAATGAAAGAAAGTGACAAACATTTCAAAAGAATATTTTACTTTGATATAATATTTTGTTTTAAGTTCATGCTTACTCAACTTTTGACATTAGTTATCCTGAACTTCCATTGATAATAAACCAAAACTGTTTTTTCCCAGAGAATTAACTTTATTTCAGTACCAACACGAAGTGACATAGACCTTACTCTTGTACTAATACTGACAGTATAACATATAAGTAAATTCTGGGCACAGTGTGAAAGGAACCAATAATAGTGAAGGTAATAACTTAAAGGAGAAGGCTGGAAGCAGACTGACTACCCCTGGGCTCCCC
>JAPSES010039626.1:0-12361 GCA_029822895.1 Maxillicosta whitleyi
ACAAATGTGGGAGTAATATTGCGGGGTGTCAGTCACAATATGTGGGGGAACTGTGCTGCTTGGCGGAGGTTTGTGCTTTTCTAGTTATATATAGTATTGTCTCCTGGGTTTTTAAACAGTTCTCATAGAGTTTTATATAAGGTTTTATTTATTTTGTATGTATATAGTGTTGTAGTTGTTTTTTACAGAATTTTATGTCTGTCTTCTGTCCTTGTTTTACTTGATCCAAGGAGCGACTGCACAGAATGTCCCATATGATTTGCACAAATGGCAAATAAACTTCTTGAATTTTGAAACTTGAATCCATTAACCTATCAGCGCATGTCTTTGAATAGATGATGGGAGGAAACCGGAGAGAAACCAGGAAGAACTCTGTTATTAGACGATTTTACTTAAAATTTACTTTAAATTTGGCTTTTTACAACATTGGATTGTCACGTTTTGGCACAAAAATTTTCCACTTTAACACCTTTTTTTTTTTTTTTTTACATATTTAAATTGCTCTAAATAGGAGAATAAAGAAACAGGGCTTTAAGTAATGGAAACATATTCACAGTCACACGTTTCTTTCCGTCACCGTCATTATTTCACATCCAGTAACAGCACGGAAGTATTTTTGTCCCAGTATTTATAGGTGCTGATCTAGAGACAAAACTGTATCATTCATTGAGTGAGGGGAATCAAAAATGTACAAAACAGGCAGCCAGGACTGAGGACAAGAGGTGAGTCTCTCCCATACAACCCTTACTTCAACCCACAGTGTCGTGTTCACGCTGAGAGTAAATGAAAAGAGAATGAATAATTCAGTCTTCGCCTGGGTGTTCTGTGGAGAAAGTGGGGTAGGGGTACACACATTCTACATTAATGCCTGTAAATAAACAACCAAGCAAACAAAGATTCTGGCTGACACTGTATCCAGATCGATCGGAATGCAAGATATTCTGTGATACTATACACACTCTTAAATGCACTGTCGGTCTGACTGTTGTGACGGAGCAGGAGGCAGCATCATGCCCCTCTGCAGCAGTGATTTTTACAAGCTCTGAAAGCTGCTCTGAACCAAACCACAACAACATAAAACAACACAGCCGAGTGCCACGCTCACTTTATACGAAGAAGGACGGAGTGCATTTCACTTTTCTCTCAAGCTGAATGTCAAATAGGTTATCAAACACCCTGAAAAATAAATAAAGGATGGTAAAACAAGCAGGTATCATTTGCATAGAAAGCTGTTATTGACTGTTTCAAGGCGCCGAAGTGCAGGAGTAACAACTTGAGAAAATCAATCAATCAAAAAAAAAAAAAAACAGCCATCACTGAGAGTAAACAGATTTTTTTTGTGTGGAATAGTAATAACAACATATGTTTCACAAGTACGCTCTCTTTGTTTCTCAAAGGTCGTCTAAGAAAAGCCCAGAGTCATTTCGTCCCCTATATTTATGCGTACGTGGATACACATGTGATCATGGGTATAGTATGGTCGCGGCAAGTGATTGATGGCTCCATTATCATCTTATTTGATCTACTGTGTAATTACTTGCATCAACACAACCTGTCAGGCCCAATCTGCCTAACATCATGAGGCTGCTGAGCAGAATGCCGCTCGCTGAAAACGTGAGGAATGTCAACAACACATTCCTTTTTTTTTTTTTTCATGCATTGATCGATTCCTGACGGGTGATTATAGAGTAGCTTCTGTAGGGTACATGCGTATTTACCTTTAGATTTATCTGTTCAGATGGCCGAAATTCCAGGTTTGTTTGTTTATTCATGGGCGCTGCACAATGATTACTCCACGCATGACAGACTGTTTCATTATGTTGCTTTAGCTGAAGGGATTTCAACCTTGCAAGACTTGAAATTTATTTTTGATCCTTACTAGGTGTCAAATTTCCATTCGCTTTCACAGATTGTCAAAAATATCTTTCAAAACAAGCTATTTCAACCAGAAAATAAAAGAGAGAGAAATGTGCATAAGCTCCGTCAAGTGCTCGACATGAGTTATGAAATATAGGCTGTCGATGTTTCATATAAAACAGTCATTTCCCAGCACAAACAAACACGACCCCGAAAAGTATTAATGAGAATAAAAAGATTCAAAATCCACATCTGTTGCTACCCACCGAGGCAGGCACGTGCGATCGGAAGCAGAAGCGTATTTTTTTTCCAACAGTTCAACAGTACGTCCTGTGGGAACAAAATAAAAGAGAGATTGTTTTCTACGTTATTTCTAAAATATTCATCTACATGTGAAATCCCATTGAACCACTAATTGAACCCTAACACACTGTGAGCCATGGGTTAATCTCTGTAGGAGGCTTTAAAAACTACCCATCAAGAGGAACTGAACTGTCAGACCAGTACAGTTACCAAATATTTCAGCTTGAAATGTGTGCTTTTATTGTGAAAAAAAAACACTAGAAAATAAGCAGAATACTTGTGGTAACCGTAAGAATCCATGAAACGCAAGAAGAATAGCACATGTAGGATGGAAAAACAGGCACGTGTGTTTATTAATCATAGATGGTCTGGGGTTTTGGTGAAGCAACCTCAGTCCAGACAGACCGAGCGGCCAGATGGCAGCAAAACAGCAGAGTCACCCGACAGTGCCAACAGTGGAGTTTGCACACAGCATGAAGCCCTTCACATCATCTGTCCTGAAAAAGCACAGCAGGTACCTCCGGAAAACTGAGGTAAAAGGCAAACCTTCAATAATGAGCAAAAACAACTAATTAAACAAACAAACTATCTTAACTCCTGTTAAATACATGCCTGCTGTGAACATTTTAGTGAATATGGCAACAGGTGCAACTGTGTATTGAAGAGTTTATGATCCAAGCAATAATGTTTAATCTTTTATCAGGTCAACTCACTGAAGGGCTCAAAGGTTGGAGACTAAAAGCGGTGATGGCTGTGTCAATTTATTTATTTTTGTTCAGTATTATATGCCTGCGGTGCAAATAAATACTGCTTATAATTTCTTCATTTAGAAATTGAAAAATACCCTGGAAAAAGAGGTTGATGGATTCAAAGGGAGTTTAGTAAAATTATGACCACTGACTCTCTTAACCCTATAACACCAGATATATCATATTTGATACATGAGTTTTGAAGCCCTCTATATCATCAATGTGATATTTTTTCTTAGGAAACCTAATGTATACAATTAAATACATGCAATACACCAATAAACCACCAGAGGGTGGAATTAGTTCACCAGACGCCTTTCCAGTGACACTATAAGAGGAATATTGAAAAAGGAATTACCAATTTGTTACCTCCGCCAAGGAGGTTATGTTTTCACCCACATCTGTAGGTTTGTTTGTTTCTTTGTTAGCAGGCTCACACAAAAACTACAGACCCGATTTCCATAAAATTTGGTGGGGGGGTAGAGTGTGGGGCTGGGAAGAACCCATTAACCTTTGGGGGTGATCCAGAACAAATCCTGGATTCTGGATCACTTTGAAATTTTCGTTAACATTGGGGTCAATGGGGCCAAAAAAAATTGTTTCTCAGTATCTCAGTGACCAAACCAAACCTAATGAAATTTTCAGGAAATCTTTGCTCCGAGACAAGGAACAGATGATTAAATTTTGGAGGTCATCCGGATCACTGTCTGGCGTTGCTGTGGTAATAATAACAAATGTCCACCAGATGGCGACTCGTTTATGTTTATGTTTGTTTTGTTTATGTTATATTATGTTTTTGCTTGTTCAAAATTATGATATCTGTACACTAAAACCCGATGTATCAAATAAGATACAAAATTGAAATCCAAATATGTAAATTGATATTTGAAGAAAAATTGTGGGGTTGTTCAGAAGACCAATAAAGGCTTCAGTTTCAAAGAACTGAAGTTTCTCTCAGTGATTTAGTGGTTCAGGCTTTGGACGGTTAAAGGGTTGACACGTACTACTGATATTCCAAACTCTCAACAGCATGGAGAAGTTGACAGTTCAAAATAACACTGTGTCTTATAATTTTCTCATAGCGCATCAGCTGATAGTTTACATTATCATTCTGTAGTTTAGCTCAACAGCCGCAGTAAAACCACTAATCACATCTGTTTTCTGTATGGTTTGAGTTATCAGTAGCTACACTAATGACGTATTTGGAATCATCCAAACAAGGTCAGAACTCTGACAGTTTAGGCAACTTAGCAAAGATAATATCATCTCATAATGACTTTATACCCTCATAATCAAACTCACCTGTATAGAAAAAAACACTGATTTCACCATCAAACTCCATTGTTTTCATTTAGAGCTGTGTCCAGTGGAGAAAACAATAGTGTTTCTTTTATCACTTTGTCACTTTCTTTGACTTTAAAGGTTGTTTCTTAGTGGTTCTCATCCCATCAATCACATCAAAGGCCCTGTGGTGTTAGCTTTCCTCACCATGACTGTCAGAGTGAGTCACTACTCCCTATAGTGGTCACATAAATCTTCTAGTGGTCACGAAAAACACAAAAAAAAATTATGGGTTAAGATGAAATTTGTGAATGTTGTAACTGTCCAAATGAAAAACAATCGTATCGCTGAAAAACAACCATATCGCTGATACGGTTAAACTATTTGTTTTTGTTTTCTTCACACAATTATGATTTTAATTGATTGTTTTCTTTCTGTATGAATTGATGACAAAGCATGATTTAACAATACTCTTTATTCATTTTAAACTGTATTCCATATGCATCTGCAGAAATGCATTCATTAATATGTTTCAAGAAGCAAACAGGCTGAAGTGAGTAGGAAAGGTCTCCAGGGGAACAATCTAAATTATGCAAATTCTCCATTTTTCACAATTTTCAGAGAGCAAAGCCTTGATTAATTGAATTCATTTGATATATTGCAGAGCCATAGCGTCAGCGATTGGTAATTACAGTAGTCAGTCATGCATTTAACCCCCCTACCTGTCTGAAAACACCTGTGATTATCTAAGATCTGGGCATCACAGGTTAGACTTTCTGCAGCCTGAAAACACAGACAGAACAAAGTGTAGATGCAGAACTCTTATATCCTCTCATACCACAGGCAATTCAGGATTTTCATTCATTCACTTCATTTATTTGTTTATGTCCAACATTTAAAGAATACAAATACAAATGCAAATCCAAAATTCATTTACATTCAAAAAGGAGGTGAGGAAGAGGAAAAACCTATTCAATCCCACCCCCATTCTCATCATCAAATGACTTCATATTATAGCGTTTTAAAAACTCACTCCTGTCCTTAGACTTCAAAGCATAACAATGAACAAAATATGAATGAACCAAACTGTTCCAAGGTTTCTCTCCGCATACAGATGCACAAAAACAAGTGGTTAGAAATTTGGGTGATGTGAAATCTTCAAAACCTCTGAAATCATGAGTACTCTCGCAAATTGTAAAAAAAAATGTCCGTACATTACTTGGTAGTAATTTGTTGAATGCTTTGAACAAGATCACTGATGTATAATATTTGAA
The DNA here is from genome assembly GCA_029822895.1 of Maxillicosta whitleyi. Lineage (NCBI taxonomy): Eukaryota > Metazoa > Chordata > Actinopteri > Perciformes > Neosebastidae > Maxillicosta > Maxillicosta whitleyi. The sequence continues at coordinate 5,465 of JAPSES010039626.1, forward strand.
AAAATGATTGATTTTTAATAGTTTCGACTAAATAAACAGTTTATGGGTGTGTTCTAGAAATCCAGCTGTGTGCATGATCCCTACTGCTGTTTTCTATAATGTGACTAATGGATTAATTGTGCATTGGTAACTGTTTCCCCACATTTCAATACCAGTACCAAGGAGCAGTATAAGGAATGGAGTGAATTTTCATCAATGTATTGTTTCACTTGAAAGGCTAATGGAGATTTTTGTCTTTATGGTGTCTGACATGGGCTTTTTTTTCTGTAATAGTAAGTTTCTTTTAGCTTTTCCACAGCAAATCAGATTTGGATGTTGATTTGGTACAGGTTTTTACGTCGGATGCCCTTCCTGACACAACCCTCTATATTTATCCGGGCTTGGGACCAGCACAATGAGGCACTGCCCCCTTGTGGCTACAGGTATAGCGGATGTATAGCATAAAGGGCCTTACCCAAAGGCCCACCTGAGGATCAAACCGGCCACCTTCCGCACCAAAGAGAGTGGTTTAAACCAGTAGGCTACCCGGCCGCTGCAATGATGCTCAAAAAAACTCAAATGCTGAAACGTTATCAGTTTTGCACGACATACTGAACTGTCATACGGTTAAAGTGTGCTGAGAATCCCAGGCAGCGTCTTAAGACTGACGGAACCGGTGAAGAGGAGACACTGGATGGCCCAAAACCGAAGTCACTCAGGCAGCACACACTAATCTGCAGACGCCCCGAGTGAGACTTGGCCATGCTCTCTGACACATGGCAATCACACGGCTCAGTGCAGAAACACAGGCACAACGTCCACGACACCGCTGACTCCATGACGGCCCTGGAAGCTCAAACTGCCCTCGGACTGAGAACGAATGTATCAACAGGGACCGACCGTCTAACCCCTGAAGTGTCAATAATCTGTCTCTTTGCAGTCTGAGAGGTTATTTACAGCCTGACTGACAGTGTTAAGAGCAATAATCCTTAATCTAGTTAATCATGTAATTGAGTTTGGGTTTGGTGAGTATAAATGTCATAACTTGTTTAGAGTAACCTGACAAAGCTTTGACTGCTCTGTAGAGGATTAAGTCAAATTGCTCTGCATGTGAAGCACTTCCTTTTAAATCTCGGTAAAAAAAAATAAAAATAGTTCTTGCTGACGATATTCTATTTTTCACTGTTAAGATTCTGATTTCACACAAAAGAATCTGTTGCTTTGCAAAATATAAGAAACAAGCACCTGTGATATAAAACATACAGTCAGGTCCATGAGTATTTAGACAGTGACATAAATGTTATGTCATGTAATGTTGCCTCTGTGCACCATCACAGAGGATCTGAAATGAAGCAATGAAGATGTGACTGGAGTCTAGACTTTCAGCTTTAATTACAGGAGTTTTGATAAAATATTGGTTTAACTGTTAAGAACTTGCAATATAAGCATTTTATACATAGTGCTTAAATTTGGCACAAATGCAATTGGACAATTGGTGTTCGATGTCCAGTTGTGAAGTGTTCCATGGTGATCCTATGACAAACGAAGCAGATTAAAGCTCTGGAGGTGATCCGCAAAGGTTAATTTTTTTTTGGCTGTTCACTGGAATTGTCGATAAGAGGTTTAAAGAGAACATTATTGGGCTGAAAAAGCAAAATTTGTCTCCCTGTCCAAATATTTATGGACCTGATTGTTGAAGTCTTTAAAACAGGGGCCAGTTGAGGCCCACAGGATGATATTTTGTGGCTCTCTACTTGACATAAAAATCAAAGTTTAGTGTTTGTGCGACCTGAATGTAGTTCCCAAACGCACCTGTTTGCTGAGTCTTGCCATGCTTTTATTTTATTTAGTTTTACCACTTATGGACTACCATAGACAGCTTCATGACAACTTCCAGCAGCACCTGTTGTCAATGGTTGTCAAACTAGCCAACAGCGAAGTACCAGGGGAAATATGAACGTTAGTCACTTAGTTCAAACATATTCCAGAGTGAAACCAAGTGGACGGAAAATATCTGCCATCACCCAGTTCTAGTCATGTCTGTCTCAAAACATGCCATGAAAAGAAACATTGGTAATGAGCACAGACAATTTCAGGAAAAGTGGGAGACGGAATATTTTTTTGTCGAGCACAGAAGCACCATTATGTGTCTCATGCACAGAGAAAGTTCTGGTGTCTAAGGAATACAACGTCTGATGTCATAACTCAACTGGACATGCTGAGGGAGATGAGAGAAAGAACCGGGTCGCCAATCTTAAAAAAAATGTCTATTTATGCAATAGGATTGATTTATGAAAGCAACAAAGAGAATGAAGCAGCAGTCGAAGCTAGCTACATGGTGAGTGAGATGACTGCTAGGGCCGGAAAGCCATTCAAAGAAGGCGAGTTCATCAAAAAGTGCATGTTTCTAGCTGCGAATAAAGTAAAGGAACCCTTTTTGTGGAATACTTAATACGGCCCAGCCTGAGCTCGACTTTACCTCCAGCGGCCCCCAGGTAAGTTGAGTTTGAGACCCCTGATTTAAAGATTCTTTTCTGTGGGAGTCATTACCTAAAGACAGCAGGACTTAATGCACAATTCAGATTTTTTGCTGATTTTTTTTTTTTTTTTTTTGTGATTCATATTTCACATTAAATGCGACTTCTATCAGTTTTGAGTATGAACAGAATGCAACCCTGAAGTGACCCGTGGGGAAAATGATGTCCTGATGTAATACAGGAACACACTGTTCACTGAAGTAATTACTGTTTTTTTTCCCATCACTTCTCCTCCTGGAGCACAAAATTGTGACGTTTGTCGCATTTCAATGACATAAAGGTTGGATAAATGCGACCTGGCCATTCAGACTGAAGTCGCACAGCAAAATACCCGATACGTATCATATTTAGGGCCACATATGAAAAAAACAAAAAAAACCCACAAAAAACAAAAAAACATTTGTGCTGTTCCAATTGTCTTTAACAGATTAGATACAGGTCATATATGGGCAAAAAAACAAATATCTGATTTGGGCCACATTTGCCAGTCTGAACATAGCATAAGTGTACAAAGTTTAACAAACAACAAGTGGTTCCAGGCACAACAAACCCCGCCCCTCACATGTATTGTATCTTATTTTGGCATGGATCCAGCTGACGTCATCATGTCTGTGCATGTGCTGATGTCAGCGTATCAGTTGCCTCTACATATGTGCTAAGTTTGAAGTAAATTGAAACAAAATTGATGTTTTGATAGACTTTTGAAATTTCATCCATTGTAAGTAAATGGAAGAAAAAAAATCATAAAAAATTTGAACTTTGACCTACATTCCCCAACATGTAAACACGTCCATTCTGGGTCACTGGTAATATATAAACCCAATTTGATATGAATTCAACCACTAGTTTTACTGCTATAAACATGTGAAATTTCATCCATTATAAGTAAACGGGGAAAAAAAAAATGGAAACTTTCACCTATTTTTCCCAAAATTGTAATCACTTCCATTCTGGGTCACTGGTAATATATAAGCCCAATTTGGTATGAATTCAACCACTAGTTTTACTGCTATAAACATGTGAAATTTCATCCATTATAAGTAAGTGGGGGGAAAAAATGGAAACTTTCACCTATTTTTCCCAAAATTGTAATCACAACCATTCTGGGTCACTGGTAATATATTGGTATGAATTCAACCAATAGTTCTGAACCAAAAACAACACCCCTTACCTCCCCTTAAAAATAAATGGTAAAAAAAAGTCTTACAAGACGCCTGACAAGTTAAAAGAACACAATATCATCCTGAAATTCCACCGGTGGAACATAAAGAATACAGCTTCTATAAAAGGCTCCGCTCCTTTAGTGCTGAGTGTGCACTATTAATTTAAAAATACATTCTGGAAAATAAATACACTTTACCCTATCTTTTATTTATATAATTCCTTTTGTTTATACTTTAACAGTAGTGGTTTGCATAAAGTTTTGATAGTAGTGGAGGCTCTGTATGTAGATAACATATTTTGTAGTTATCCCTGCTGCTTTTTCTCTCTCCGTCACCCTTTATCTGCAGCACTCCCTTCATTTTCCTCTGACAAGTGGAAGATGACCCCCTATGTCACAGGTCACAAACTCAATCTCATAAGCATGTTTTACTATTGGAGCGGTGTTGTGGTCTGTCGCGAGCTTGACTGCTGGAAGCGTCGTAAAATCATTCCTGCTCACTGACTGAAATGACAGCTGTCAGTGGGAATGAGGAGACGGGACTTCACTGATAAAACATCGCAACTGAAAGAGAATACGCAGTGGAAGATAATGTACGTATGGCTTGGATGTTGAAAAGTTTTCCTTTTTCATCAGTTAAAGATTCACATTTACAGGTTTTTTTTGTTTTGTTTTTTTTTACAAAGTTTACACACCGCTTGTGGATGACACACATACATGTTGTCATCAGATAATGTCTTTCCATTTTCCATGTAAAACGAGGTTATGAGTTATTCTAGACTTAATATCATGCACTGGTAAGTCTTAGTGTAATAGAAATGATGATAACCACATTTCTTTAATTATGGTACAAAATCTGCATTGTGTAAATTCCCTTGCCTCCTAATTGTACACTGATAAGTTTTTCCATTGAGGCTTATTTAACCCTTTATTTGCCAGAGTTATTAAAAAAAACATGAATTTAGTTTTGACATCAAGATCCAAAAAGCTGTAGCTTGGAAGTGGTTAGAGAAAAAGGCATACTATAAATGAGAAAAATACTGAGTATGATCAAAAGTTGATGATGAGAGTAGATTTACTTAGCCCAATTTGCATACCATGACATCACAGGACAGCAGCCATATTGGATTGAGGAACTTTTAGTAAAATTGAACATTAAACATATTTACATGGAAGTTTTTTTTTTGTGTGTGTTTTTGGTTTTTAGTCAATTTATCCTTAAAATAAATTAACCTAAACATTAGTAGATATTAAAATGCAGTCAGTTTTACTTGCTTTTTCCTTATCTATCAAACTAAAACTAAATAATCTTTACTTACTGACTAAATCAGCTCGGCAAACTGGATTTTCTTCTTCATTTTGAATAGAAACATGTCCTGAGATGTTAGAATTTTAAGGGGAACATGACTGCCATTTTTTGGTGGGAGGTGGTAACTCTATCAGGAGCTATGCTGTGTTTTATTCAGTTCTATTACTTTTTGCAATATTGTGTCTTTGGCACTTAAATGGTTAATACTTAAATTATGTTTTTGTTTTTTTTTTTTTAATTCCCACTAATATTAAGAGAAAAAAGCTTTGACTGATAGGTTTTCCTACATGAAGACATTTAGGCACCAGACCTTTTCCATGAAAACTTGCTTGGCAATCCTACAAAGACAATAAACAGAGCAACGTAATGCAACATAAAAAAATTAGAAATCAAAGATTTGTCGAACCCCTTGAACCCACAGAATATTTTTGTAAGTATTTGACATTTCCCAGATTTTCCCTTAATTGTGATGAGTTCAGACAGCACAAAGCAGCCAGCGGGGACCCTGCTGAAAATATGCAAAACATTCTCATAAACGAGGCAATCACATTTCAAGTGGCTGACCCTTAATAATTCATGCACCAAACAAAAACTATTAATCGGCATATGGCTCTTGGAAGGGGTTTATTTCCAGCCCTTCTCACTCTACAACATTGTGTCAGTGAAGGCTGCAGGTTGAAAACTCATGGACGGAGAATCCACAAGAGAGAAAGCTACCAATGGGTAACAAAGACTTTAAGGCATCACTGTATTTGCTATGTTGTTGAACACTTGTTATATATATGGTTGTTTCATCTGAAAGATAACAAAAAAAACATAACATGTATTCCTCTAGCTGCAGTCTTTACTACTGAATCATTTAGATCATTCTCTCAAAGTGATGTTTTTTTTCTTTTATTTGTCTCACAACAACGCAACTTTTTGGTCTTTGTTGTTATACGTAACAAATGAATCGAAAAAGCAGCTCATTTATAGGCTTCATAGACTGTGACATTTCTGGGGTGAAGTGGTCTGACAGCGTACAGCGCTCTTCAAGGAGCTGATTGGAATGATAACTTGACAAAGGAAATATCTCTTCAAATGGTTTCACATTGTCAGTGAACCTCACACTATCTCCGAGCTCGACAGCCACCTTAAAACAAGAATTAATCTTCCCCATGCTCTTTGAAACCCCCATGACTAAAAGGCAGTTTCAATATTTAAAGAAAAGCCTTCCAGTGGCTCTACAGGTGCTTTAAGACAAAAGAAAATGATTAGTCAGCCGTGACATGAGATCACTAGGGGTTTGAGAAGTTTTGGATTGTCAGAGAGTTGATACAGCACTTTGTTTTACTTGGCAGTGCAAATTTACTCTGGAACCTCAAGGACATTTGTGGGGCAGGAGCAGCTCAACACTGTTACTTATGTCTGACAGATAATATATTAACATAAAATATCAGTAAATTCTAATTTTACTCTATTCTTCTAAAAGCTTATTTGTAGTCTCAACTAAATATCAACTTAAATGTGACTAAACCTTTCATTGGTCTGACTGACATATAACAGGCCTGTCTTAGTTTATGTATCTGGATCTGACTGGTTTTGACCCTGATATTCTTCATTAAAGGAACAGTTGTGTATTTTTGACATGAATCTGTATTCCATCCCATCATCAGTGTAGTACATCCACACTGACTTATCCCCGACAGTGTCCTGTGAGCCCAGTTCTGGTCCGGTTTTGGTCAAAACGAAAGTAGTCCGGCAAGTTTGTCACTAAAATAAACAGTTTTTCGTCTAAAAACAGCATGTGCAAACCAATGTCCATAAATAGTCACACCTCCTAATCTCTCAGCCCTACTTTCTCTCATTTCCTATCAGTGCGCTGTCATGCTGCTGACTGCTGCGCACTAGTCAACAACTTTTTTCATCAG
>JAPSES010039637.1:0-12360 GCA_029822895.1 Maxillicosta whitleyi
AACAAACTTTTAGAATGAACTATTAATACCCACGTGGGAGCTACCCATGAGTTTGTTAACAAACACGGTCTATATTTTTTAACCACATTATGAAAATGTTTACATTTACAAGCAGTCAATATTTTTTATCTGGTTTTGTCCAGCATCATAATGGCAGAATGGTAGTCTGACTGCTTTTTGAAGCTGAGCAAATGTGCTTTACCAAGGGAAACTAAGGGAAAGGGAATAAGGGAAAAATAATTGTTTTTTTGAGAAACCTTGAATAAACTTCTTTACTCAACATAATTTACTCATGTGCATTACAATTTATAGATCACAGTGGATCTGCAAAGGCACAAAACATTTAGTAACGAGCATAATATTGTTAACATTTTAGAGTTTGGAACTAAAATCTATTTGACACCCTTGACTGGTAATTAAGGGTGGGCAATACTGGGAATTTTGGTATCGAACCAATACCAAGTAAATACTTGGCTAGTATCACTGATACAGATTATTTTTACTTGTAATGTCACAATGACTTTATTGCACACTTCACTGGTGGCAGTTTCCCTGTCAGCTGCAGTGAAGAAGCTCCACACAGCGCTTCTCTTTCTCTCTGCCATCACAGGCTGCTTTCAGTCAGTGCTCTGATTCTTGGATAGAAAGTTAGATAGACAGAGACAGAGACAGAAGTGCACTGTTGGCACAGAAAGACAGACTTGGAGAGAAGCATGAACTCTGTGAGGAAATTTGAGTAATTTGCTGGACATATAGAAGAGAAACTGCAGCAAAAGTATCCATCTCATCACTCTAGTATCGAGGCAATACTCACTTTAGTGTCAATATTATCAATATTTAGATCGATACACCCAGTCCTGTTAAATGTTGCTGCTGTTCAGGACATAATAGTAAATTAAAATCATTTAAGCCAACCTTTTGCCTTTTTCTGTTTCCTCTCATTAAATAGTGACCTGTGGGATCATCCAGCAGTGTTTTTGTCTCATCTGTTACACCTCAGGCCTCAGTAGTAATACATATGTATATATTTTCTCACTCCTGTGTATTTAGATGCTACATTACCCTGACCCAGTCTCTCCACCTGATCATGAGTGGAGCTCCAGCAGGGCCTGCAGGAACAGGGAAGACGGAGACGACTAAGGACCTGGGACGAGCCCTTGGCATCATGGTCTATGTATTCAACTGCTCAGAGCAAATGGACTACAAGGTGAACGACATGTACTCAAACACTGTGTATTCCCATACGCATGTTTCTCATGAATGCTATATGGTGCGCATTTGTCATTAAGGTTGTCAGCCCACATTTGCTTTTATTTTTATCTTCCTTCCTTTAATGTTCCCACCTTGAAAAAGCAGCTGATTAGCTCAACTCTGATTGCACCTTCCTTTATTATGCGCACACTGACTTTTGCATATGCCCTCACTCACTTTCTGCATATTGAGTGGTCAAGGGAGGCATAAACATAATCTTGTGATCCGGTTCGCTTCTGCTTCCCCAGACAGGGGCATCATTACAGTATACAGGCATAGAGCACCCCTGGCTATGCATACTGCAGCAACGTGTCAGAGAGGAGTGCTAATGTACTCCGGGAGGAACGCAGGCACTAGAAACAGGCTTCAGAGCCCCACGCGGTTACTCATATTCAGTTATGCACACACACACAAGTTGAGTCAATCCTCCAGTCAGCCATGGTTTGCGTCAGAGAAGGTTTCCTCTGCCCTGTAATTGGAAAGAAAAGTCAGCTGCCTCCTTCATCCCGGGCCAGCTGCTCTCTGGAGGGCTCTTCACCTGCTCTGAAGTTGATGTTTGTGTGTTTGGAGGAAACTAAAATGTGGGTGGTAGACATTTTAGCCATTCTCTTTTTGCCATCAACGCCTTGTTTTATTAGTGTGAGGCCTTGTTTGTGTATCATCCTGTTATTATTCGCCTACTCTCAGCCTGCTGCTGTGCTAACTGCAGTGAAGTGAGTGTTTTCCATATATCTTCTGACTAATTGGCAATATGTCTGTGTCTCTCTCACCACCTGGCTTATCTGTCAGTCTCCCACCTGCGAACCTGACTGACTGACTTCCTGTCCCGGGGTGTTGCTCTGAATATCTGTCTTCTCTTTCTCTGTGTCCACCAGTCCTGTGGGAACATCTACAAAGGCCTGGCTCAGACGGGGGCGTGGGGCTGCTTTGACGAATTCAACAGGATCTCAGTAGAGGTGCTGTCAGTGGTGGCTGTACAGGTACAAACAATAGCTGCTCATGTGCCACAGCTTCTCCTACAATCACATTCAGGTCAGAACTCTCACAGTGTGAGGCTACTTTTGTTTTGGCGCTCCAGGTGGGTCAAACTAATTGGTGACATTTTATCTTGTTTGTAAAGAAGCTTAAAATAAGCCCTTGAAAACAACACAGCAGAAGTAAACAGGCTCTTCATCAGTGATTTGCCTTCACCGCTTTCCGCTGAGAATGGTTAATGGTGTGGAAGGGTTTTATTTAAACCTAAACTGTGATCTTTTCTTAACTTCTTCTTAAGTGTGACTGACAACTCAACATCAATCTGCTGATAGTAGTTCAACATGCTTATTCATCCACCTTTACTTTAGTTTAATTTAGTTTATTTCAAATATGCAACAAAACAGTAATCCTGCGTAGGCTTTACAAATTAAACTGATTAAGATAAATATGAAAACAAAGTTTGACTTCATTTGCACATTTGAATAGAAGTATAACTTATTTAATCTCCACAAAACAGTCTTGTTTAGTAATCGTTTAGCTTCCTATCAGCATAATATATGAAAAATCAAGTCCCTTACATCAGTTAACCTCATTTATCATGTTCACATACACATACAGACATCTACATTGACATACCAGAAAAGTAAAAAAAATAAATACATACATACACCTCATCCTCTGCTTTTTCTTGTAAACTTATGACTGTAATTTCTGAGAGGTACTGTTTGTTTTAATTTTTGCCACTAATTTGCCACTTTATATTTTCAGCGAATATCACTTAGCCACTTTATTCTCAGATATTATCCACTTTTTTTATCCCCAGAGGGTGGTCCATGACTAGTCTCAGATAATTTTTGTTCTTTTTTTCTTCTTTGTTTCGCAGGGTTCAAAGTGAAAAAAAAAAAAAAAGTAGTAGCTTATAAGTCTGGAAAGTGCAGTAAATCAAAAACAAAGAAAACTGAAGAGAAAGTGACTTTTCTCTGCAAAATGTTCCATTTACTGAACATAAACCCAGTGTCTCCATCCACTGTCATTTGTCAAACTCCATGGGTTTTACTGGTGAATCACTGTTGTAAAAGATGACGGTGTTGCCACGGTAACTCCAGAGCCTCTGACCGTCCAAATGGGTCATATCTGATGACCATGAAAAGATGATAACCTGTATTTTACACCAATTATTTACATAGATTGATAGGATTAGGGGATCAACAGGTATTAAATTCTCCATATCTCCACATCAGACAGGCCTCTGCTCTGTCTGTTTTTAAATCCCTTCTTAAAACCCATTTTTTCTCCTTGGCTTTTGAAACCATGTCATTCCTACTCAGTTGTTTTATTTGGTGTTGGTTTTATTGCTCTTATTCTTAATTTGTTGTTGTTTTTAATTGTACAGATTTTATTGCTTTTATCTCTTGTATTTTATTGTTTTTTATGTATATATTTTGCTCATCAGTGGATGTTTGGGTCTTTATGGGTTAACCACTGCAGTACTGGGAGGATCTGAACCATTTGCTTAGTTCAATGCAGTGAATGTCTCCTGTAATCAAAACCAAAGGTGCTGCAGATGAATATCGCATGTGCACATATTTTGGGGCAGGTGTTGTGGAAATGTCAGGGTTGTGGGTGGCAGACATCTCTGGTCTCTTTAGAATCCTTCCACATTATATTTTAGAAACTGGATTTATGTGTCTATAGTCCTGGTTGTGGAGTCAAAATTGGAGAACAGGCAGTATTTTGACTTGCAGTAAGTGTTTATTATAGTACAAAATAAACACTGAGTTGAAATCTGCAGAGACAACTGGTGTTTTTGCTTTGGGAGACCATTTTTATAGGGTTGAGTTTTAAACTATCAACCATAGTCCCCCCCCTTTTTTTCTTGTTTTTTTTTTTTTTTTAAATCATATTTTGAACATTATTCTAGTCATGTCATAAGCCTCCCTTCTTGGCTTCGTCCTCAATATGGTACGTTTTTTTTACTGGTGTCTATCTGGATTGGGCAGCATATATACAAAAGCAACTATTTCCTGGTATTAGTTTATCATGTATAAATATATAACTTTTCCCCAGAATATCCAAAATTTCCATTCTCATGTTCTTTTTTGTTCACCACATTTTGAAAACTTTCCACGGACTTGCATATTTTTCCATGGGTGCACATATTTTATTCTTGGTTCTCCCAAGAAAAAGTCATTTGCTCTGGTACAGTCTTCGCATTACATTACATTTAACTTCTGGCATGCAGATGAGCACAGGTTGAATACTTTTGATTAAAATACTAGTTTCTAAGACACCACATGGGCAGGCTATTAAATTATACTATATAAAAAATAAGAATAAAAGTTGCTCTAGTGCTTTCTTACGACTTCAGTCTCAGACTTTTTTTTCTCTTTATTTACTACTTTAATCTTGCAATTACCTCTGGCAATTCCATTTCTGTGAATTTAACAAGATCTTAGCAGAGGTGCTGTTGGTCATGGTTTTACAGGTAAAAAACAAGAGGCTCTTATGTGCTGGAGCTACTCCCACAGTCCCATTTAGCTAAGAACTGTACAGCATCAGGCTACTTTGTGTGTGTTTCAGCAGTCTGGGTAGGTTAAACTAATTGGTAAATTTTTCTGTTATTTGCAAAGCGGCCCAAAATAAGCCCTTGAAAACAGCACGGTAGAAGTAAATAGCCTCTTCATCACCGATTGCAACAGTAAATTGCTTGAGCTATAAGACTAATCCAGCAAGGCTGACACCTTTGCACCTCAGAGCTTCTTAATAATTGGAGCACTCTCTGATCTGATTTGAGTCTGGAACAGAAAACCACTGTCTTGTATCACCTGTGGTGCTGCTCACAATGCCCACATCTTTAAGTGGACAAAGCTCTCGGAATGGCAGGATGAACCTAAATCATTTTGGTTCATTGGCATTTGTTCAGTGTTAGAGGCGTGTAGACAATATTGACTTACAGACCGCTATCTTAAATGTGCAATGTGTGTTTATGGTTTAAAAGCATGTTAATAATATTTTCAGAAAATAAAAAAGAAACTCTGGGATTAATGAAAATTACAGCTTTATTTATATCATACATTTCCAAAACCATGTTTCAAAAGTACTTTATAGGGAAAAAAAAAACTTAGTCATAAAAATAAAAGACAAAAGGTTCAGTGCTACTGTCAATAAAGCAGCACATAAAATAAGCAGTGAGTATAAAACACAGTAATAACATACAAGAGAACAAATTAGCCAATAAAAATAGAAGGTAAATTGCAAGGATTAGAAGAAGACTAGACTATAACAATACATTTTAATAGGACACTTAAATGATTGAATAAATTTAGTCTCCATTGGATGGTCATTCTAAATAATCTGAAAAAAGGAACCAATCAGAGAGCAGGATTTGAGGTAAAATACATTTTTAAATCACTTTTATAATTAATGTACAAAGTACAGGTGTAATTTGTTTACTCTTCAGATGAAGAGAGGCTGCGAATTTTCCTTGTGGAGAAAAAAAAGTAGGAGTAATCGAGCCATGAGGAAAAGCATAGATGATTGCTAAGAGATTTCGTGTATATAAATAATGAAATTATTGAAAATGTCTCGAATCCTAAGATGCATGACTCCATGGTAGATTAAATATGGCTGCTTAACATGAGGCTGTTGTTCAGTGACATGAAAGATTTTAACAGTAATTGGGGTGGTAGACTGAGAATGTTTGCGATTTAAGTGTGCAGAGCTGGAACCCATTAAAAGGATCTGCATTTTTTGGGTTAAGCTGCAGGAAATTCTGCACCATCCATTTATGAATGTCCTCGAGATAGACTGTTAATGAAGTAATCTCACTGAGGTTAGTTGGTTCACCATAGAGGTAAAACTGGATATCGTCTGCATACAATGGAACCTGATGCCGTGAAATGAGATGTGAAAGTGGACCTTTAAGAATCATATTCTTAAAGGTTAAAATCATGCATTTAGCAAGAAAAACTCAACAAAACTAGAATTCTGGAAATGCTTTACCTAAAAACTTTTTTGTTTCTTAAACCTGATTAAGACATTTGGCCTCAACTAAAAAAAAAAAAGATAAATTAAATCTCTGTCTCAAAGGTGCCCTTTTATCCGTCATATCATTGTATTTCCTCCTTGTACTTATTTTTCTTTATAGTACCTAATCTGGTTCCCTCTTTGTCAGAATATTTGAGTTTCTCTCATAAATCTATAATTGAAACATTCCAGAGAATCAGTTTTTCTCTTTCTGGTGAATGTAACTAAAATAAATTTCACCATTTCAATCATCCTTTCAACCATGGAGGTAAAAGTGGGTATCATCTGCATAAAATGGAACCCGATACTGTGAAATGAGATGTGAAAATGGACCAGAAAAATCATGTTCTTAACAGTTAAAGTCATGCATTTGGCAAGAAAAACTCAAATCCTGGGTTTCATAGCTTTTTCCAAGGCATCTATTTTAACTTAAAACAGTTTTTTTTTTTCTAAGCTAAACTTTTTGTTTTATCACACATGTTCATATCAGAATGCCATGCAGGTATAATTTATCAGTGGGCAGTAAACATAAGTGAGTGTGTGTCATGGTAAAATATGGGGTTTGTTAAGTTTCCCAATAGAAATAGCCCTGTTGATACCTTGAACCACCTCTAGCCGTCAAACAGGTTTTATTATTTGGGTTGAGGCTCATTCTCTCACCAAGACGACACGTATTAGTTGTAATTTCTCTGATTTACAGCTAAGCACTGCCAGTAAAAAAAAAAAAAAAGCCAGGTTGTTTTTTTCCCACCGGTCTTACTTTGTAATGATTAAACTTTAGCTATTAAACTCTATTCCATATGGTATAAAAAAGAATTTCCGAAGTTTAAAACTGAACTTATTGAAGCCTGCAGAAATCCTAAAGTCTCCTCAAAGCTCCGCTGTGCTGAAGCAGAACAATTCACATAGTCGTCGACTCAGGGGGGTTTTCCCTGGGTTTATGAGGGTTTAGGTATCAGGAACAAATTTGCTGTTATTGACACAGGAGGGTAGTGTTGTGGACTGTGGACGTTACAGTTACTTTACTAAGTTTTGTTGGAACTGTTGAAGGTGTTTAATAAACACGTGAAATGCACATATAGTTCCTTCTTTCTTGAGTCTGCTCATGCAAAATGAAACAATTAATATAAATAAATTCATATAAACTCAATTTTATTTCTATTTTATTTATAGTATATAGCCCAATATCATAACAAAATCGCCTCACATGGCTTTACAGAATTTATTGAATTGTTTTTTTGTTTGTCAGTCAAGTAATCAGTTAATAACCAGTCAGTGAAGCAAATGGATCAATGCATCCCCTTAGACCAGGGGTGTCAAACTCATTTCAGCTCAATTTGGTCTGAAGTGGGCTGGACCACTAAGATAATAACATAATTATATATAAATAATGTCAACTCCAAACTTTCCTTACATGATGAAAATGTTTTCATCTATAAACCATTTTTAAAACAATGTGAATGACATGAACAACCTAAAATTTCTTAAGAAAATTACAGTTTATTTGAGTGTAAATACAGGAAAATTACATGAAAATATTTACATTTACAAAGAGAAACATTTGGAGTTGTGAGTACTTAAAGGTTATTAGGATCATATTTGACTGATCTGTACATGGAACCGGAACTAACATTTTTGTGACTATCTCAAGTGTGATTTTTACACTTCACAAATTCATCCCACGGGCCAGATTAGAACTTTTGGCGGGCCGCGTTTGGCCCCCGGGCTGCATGTTTGACACCCCTGCCTTAGACCCTCCTTCTCAGCAAGGAAAGTCTCCAAAAAAAATAAAAAATAAAACAGTGGGAAAAAGTGAAATGAAGATTAAAAATGGATATTTAATTGTGATTAATGTAAAATGTATCCACAACAACCCTGTGATTAATCTGATGATAAGACTTGTAATCATTTATCAGTACTAAAATACATTTATTTATATTTTTTTTCTCTTTTCTTTGTTTTATCTTCCTTTTTTCAATTGTGTAATGATTTTGAAGTGATTTTTTTCATGCAATTATAGTTGAAAACATCCATTTTAAATAGGTATTTTTGCCTCTCAGTGGTTAGTATGAATGTTAAAACAGCAGCATTCTGTACTAAAACAAACAATGCATGCGTCTACTGTACATTTTCCTAAATGTATGAAATGCATATGTATGTGTAATTAAGTCTCCTGCTATCCAGTCTGAATATTCTACCCGTGAGCCCAGGATGTAGCTGTAACTTGGCAGGACTGTGGGGCAGTCGTTCAAGTTTCTGATTCTGTATCTCATTATATGCTGAGTCTAAGTTTTATAATGGGAGGGAAAACCCAGTCATATACTTTAGCTTTCTCACAGGGGCAGGTAAGAAATCACTAATATGAAGCTTCATGGGGTGATAATGGGACACTGAGTGATTTTTATTTTATTTTATTTTTTTGCTGAGAAATCATTTAGTGTTGATTTAATTGTGTAATTCAGTTCTGTGATTACCCCTCGCTGACCCTCAATATTCAGATGCTTTTGCTCCTTTGAGTCTTGCGGATGAACCGAATGGATCACTCTTGCAGCCTCTTCCCCACTTCATACCAAGTGACCCTTCAAGATATAAAAGGCTTCATATTCTCCATGCACTGATTCCAGTCCTCTTTGGAGAAATCAGCCTTTTTTTTTTTTTTGCCTGTTTCAGCTTTTCTGCCATCGTGCATTCTGTTATCCCGCATCAAACAGATCCACTCTCGCTGCTTCTCGTTTGTTCGTATCTCCGTGCCACTGCTCCAGACATATCTTCATACCTGTCCAATATTGCCACTGCAAAATGTATACATTGGATAAGGAGTCTGATTATGATCGTGATGATAATGGAGATAGAGCGATGGATCATTATTCATCTGCAGACTTGCCCTTCTGTCTTCTGTCTTTAGTGAAAGTCAAGCAGGCCTTTCGGTTAAGCTGTGGCAGCCTACAGTACTTAGAGAATTTTAAAGCGCCAGAAGAATGAATAGGTGTAACGTAGCGTAATGAATAATAAATCACGGTGGCTTACACGTGGAGGAGTAGACCTTGAGAACAGAGGAGCGTCAAACTCCTGCTGTGACAGCTGGCAGCCTGCTCAGCAACGCACAGAACCCATAGCAATTCCTCACCATAGCAGGCAATGGTGCACACACCTAATCCATCCTCTTAAAGTGGGAGCAGCTACCATTACTCGGCGACATACCCCGCTGCCGGTTTGGGTGTGCTCACACAGGTGTCGGGACCATTTCTACGATAAATAAAGTACGGGCAAACAGAAGGCGCCAAGACGTAACAACATGGAGATAAATTGGTTAAGTTCTGCCTTCATTAGAGCCGACGCGGGCCTGGACTGCGAACGTATCGGAGCTTCACACCACCGGCGTCACATATGAGGATTCATTTTTAAACCTGTAATGGATTACTGATTACTTGTTACTGTTATTTAAAAGTAATTGTTTTTTGCCTTACAATACAGGATTCTCAACAGGAATTTTTCAGAGTGTGAGGGTAGCGGACCAGGGGATGGATGACGGGACAATTCCCAAAATGGGGGCTCGCTGCACTGCCGCTATTATGGCAAGAACCATATAGTTAAAAAACAGCGGCTGAAATCACAGCGTGGGGGTAAAAAAAATCACAACGTGGGGTGGGGGTGTGTGGGGGGGCTACGCTCAAATGTGCTGTGAGAACCATGCAATATTACTGTCTCAGAACTATAATGTGTTACATGAGTCCTGTATTACTTTTCGGTTACATACAGACTCTCGTCGTAAATGGTAGAACCCAACATTCAACATTTTACATGTTCAAACGGTGGCACGGCGCAGAGGATGCTGGTAGATTAATTGGCAATTGATAATGAATTCTAACTACTTATAAGCCTCTTTTCTACACCACTTCTGTTACGGGAATGTTTCACCTTTATTCCGGAATGTGGTCTGTGTAAACGAAATGGTGGGATCATTTGGTCCTACCTTTATCTGTAATGCTTCTGGAGGTAATAACAGAGACGGGAAGAAGGTGGAATTATGATTCCAGAACGCTTTATAAAAGGAACACCACTTGTTCCACAACAGTTTTGCCACCTTTCCCGGATTTTTCCTGATTGTCCCGGATTTTCATGGTCTGAAAAAAAAAAAAAAAACTTGGAATTTTTGTACATGATGTGCAAAATGTGCATTTCAGTTTAATTAATACTTAATTGTAGCGTGCCTACGACGTAGTCCCACACCATACTTGAATCAATCAGGTAAACTGTTTGACACTACACCACATTGTAACATTCAGGTATTCTTAAAGACAGTGAAACATTAGATTATTTGTTTTTATTCCAAGCAAATAGATTATTTATTCCCCTTTTATCTATGCCCACTACTGCCACCAGGTGTCCACAACCCAAAACTGTTGGGAATGAACAAAAATGATAAAGATCTGTTGTATTAAGTAGCACAGCGTCATTTTTTACTAGTTAGAGAAATAAAATATCAGTGTAAATGTGCAATTTTTGTCTTGGGTTAGATGTGTGAAGTGCACTGTTGCTTGCAACCAGAAAGGGCGATTGGATGGTCGAAATGTCCAGGATTTTTATCAGACACAGGTGGCATCCCTTATTCCACAACCAAGGTGTTGTTTTGTTGGCGTATGGCGTGTGCGACCCCTGCACCGGGGAGATTTAAAAGAAACACATCAACACGAGCAGAAAGATGTTGAACTGGGGAGACGCCAAGATCCACGAGTTGTTGTCACGTTGGGCAGAGGACCGTGTCCATGCTATGATTTGTGGGACGGTGAAGGACAGGCTACACCGCGATGCTTGGGGTATTTCTGACGTGCTTGTTAAGGTCACACTATACCTTGCGCTGTGTGATGGCCCCTTTGATTCCAACCAGAGGTCCACTGTGTAAAAGTCCGGCCCGTCTCACCTGTTAATCCTTTGGCTGCGGAAATGAGTCAGTGGTGGACGAAGGGTGGGATCACCATCTCACCTTTTTACCAGGATCTATTTGTAGAAGCGGCTATAGAAACATTAGCTTACCTTGTCACTGCTGATCACAGGGACCATGCTAACTAGTTTCCAGGAACTAGGGTTAGAGTAGTAATGAGCATACGTCCATTGTTTGACCTCCATCAGGAAATAGAACTTTCCTTATTGTCGATAATTCATTCATCAGACAGGGGTAGTTGTTTGTTTGTTTACCTGCTTCACTAGTTTCAGATACATCCTGTAGCCTGTAGTAAATCAGGTAAACAAACAACTACCCCTGTCTGATAAATGAATTATCTACAATAACTTTAAGTGGAAGACAGTTTGAAGCTACTGGAACTTTCTTGTCACATTTTTGATTCCTTAAGGTCTCACTGTTGCTGTTTTTCCCCCTTTTTTTTTCATTTGAGCAGTTAATTTATAGGGGAAAAGGTTATAATGGTAGAGTTATTAAACATATACCAAGTAAAATATTACTGTAAATCCATTAGTAAAGCCTTACACTACAGTGTTACAGCGAAGAAGTAATCTATTACTGTAATGCATTACTTTTATAACTCATTACCCCCGACACTGCAAATCATGATGATCATCTCAACACAGAGTAAACCATCAACGTCTCATTTAACATTTCCGGCCAATATAAAATGTAAAGGAGAACAGTGATTGCTGCTGAAGATCTAACAGGACTAAAAAAGGATGTCCTAATAGTTCATATCTGGAAAATAAGCACTGAAATTACACTGAAAAGTCTTCATCATGACATGAAACGACAAAAAGACTCCGATTTGAAACTACGATGAAGTGTTTTTTGCATAAAAGAAACCAAAAAATCGGATATAACTAATTTCAGTGTCATTAATTCTGGTTTCAGATGAAATTACCGTATTTTACGGATTATAAATCGCTCTGGAATATAAATCGCACCAGCCATAAAATGCAAAATAAAGAAGAAAAAGACATATATATAAGTTGCACTGGACAATAAGTCACATTTTTTGGGTGAAATTTATTTGATAAAATCCAACACCAAGAACAGACATGTCACGTTGAAAGTCAATTCTAAATAAAAATAGAGCAGAGAACAACAGGCTGAATAAGTGTACGGTATGCTAACGTTACATG
>JAPSES010039648.1:0-12359 GCA_029822895.1 Maxillicosta whitleyi
CTGTGGGAGGACTTGGACTTTTATACTTTAAAGTACATTTTAAAGGAAATACTTAGTACTTTTACTTAAGTAAGATTTGTGGTCTAGTACTTCTACTTTTACTTTAGTAAATATTTTGCAGTATTGGTACTTTTACTTCAGTACTAAACTTCAGTACTTCCTCCATTCCTGTGTATAAATAGGTGGTTAATATGTATAGCCTTGAAAATGTCAAACTTGAAATGAGAGAAGTTATAAGCTGCATATGAAGCAGTAAGTTTTACACTAATTCTCTGTAATGATGTGTAATACATCAGACAGATGGTGCATAGGCTGGGTACTGATACCCATGCAGCTTTGAAATAAAATCCTGAGAAATCCTCTTGGTCAAACTAGACAGAGTAAAATGATGATTGAGACTGACAGGGTAGAAACCTTCAAAAAGTATTGAAACCCGTCTCGAGATCAATTTTTTAGACCAGTCTGGAATGCTATAACACTAAATCTGAGTACTGGAAAATGGACTCTAGGGGGAAAAAATGCATTGTTGAGGATATTTCCTGAGAACAAAGTGCTGTGTAAATCTCTGCATCTCATTTTCTGCCCAGAAGATCTCAGATACTTACATTTGCTTAAGATGCTTTATGCAACTGTGCATAGTAAATCTTACAAGAGCCAATTTCACTGCTTTGCCACAGGCATAATAATATCTGTGAGTCAATAATAAGGCTAGGAGATTGAGTGAAAAGCCCATAATGCAGAGTGGATTGATTGCTTTCACGGGGGAATAAAGCACTTTCACTAAATCGGACTTGTTGACTGTGTGACAGCCAGTCACTTTGATTGGACAGGAATCATTACGACTACTGTGGCTGTGTGAGCTCAAGCGCTCCTTTTCTTACTCAGCACCACTTTCAGTGTTTATTTTCCTAGATCAGATGCTTAAGATCACCACTTTTAATTTCCAGTTGAAAAAGTTTTTGTTTGTGTGTGTTTATTCGCGTTATTTCTCTCAAATCTGCACATTTCTTGCACCATATATCAGTAAGTCATGTGACTATAGGTAGAGTATGCATCCATTAGAACTCTGCTACTGAGTAGTCTGCATATGGCTCAGAATTCATGTTCGGAGGGGAAAAAATATTAGATCAGATGCTAAAGATCACCACTTTTAATTTCCAGTTGAAAAAGTTTTTGTTTGTGTGTGTTTATTTGCGTTATTTCAAAGAATCTCGTTAAAGCAGAGCTCGTATGCTCTCAAATCTGCACATTTCTTGCACCATATATCAGTAAGTCATGTGACTATAGGTAGAGTATGCATCCATCAGAGCTCTGCTGCTGAGTGGTCTGCATATGGCTCAAAATTCATGTTCGGAGGGGAAAAAATATTATTTATTAAAGACAGCTGGTGCACCATATGCGACTCTGTCCAGCCATGAAATCCCAGACCCGAGATGATTATTCATTTCTGGCTTCTTCTTTTCAGCACTGTTACTTTTTCATGCTGTCTCATGATTTCTTCTGTCGACGGGTAGTGTTAAAGTACCTCTCACCCCACTCCATCCTATGATTTGTGAAGTGCTTTTCCTCACTTGCCAGATTACTCATTCATCTGCTTAGTATGACTGTCATCAACAAGAACATCTGAGCCAACTCCACACCCCAAAAAGTTTAATGAAACGGTAAATGAGTTAATTAACATCGAAATGAAATGAAGAAAAGAGTTTCAGCTCTCATGAGAAATACTTATTAGTTTATATTTTACATTCAATGGAGTGTGCGCAGAAATTTAAAGAGGGGTTTTAATAAAACCAGTCACACATTTCAGTGTTATCAGGATCCTTCAGTACCAACACATTTCCAACTGTCTCTGTGTGTTTCTGAGCTGAAACCCGTAGATTGTCAAACTTACAAGAAAAAATATCATCCATAAGACTTCAAAGTACAATCTTCTTAGGACTAGACTTTCAAAACTATTTCATATCAACCTTTCTACATACGTGTGTGTGTTACCGATATAGTGTTTTAACCCCTCACTTGTTATTTCAGGGAACAGAATGACACTCAGACTTTTTTTTTTTTTATGTTTTTATATTTTATCTTTCACTTTTCATGGCTCTTTTGTGAAGCTTTTATGTTTCATATAAAGTACTTTGAATTGCCCTGTGCATGAAGTGTGCTATACAAATAAACTTGCCTTGCCTTAGACTGAAAGACTTTATTTTCTTTCAGTATAAAACCAGTTTATACAAAATGAAATTTCATTGCATTGGCTCAGTGGTTTTTCTCCACTGTCTTCACATTCGTCCATCAGAGGTGCTGCAGCTTCTACAGCGCTCATATAGAATGTGGTGGGGGTGAGCTGGGGGCAGGTGGGCTTTCATCATCCTTGTGTGCAGATGCAGGTGAGGCCGTATGTGATGTGAACTGCTCCCTCATCCACATCATCATCATCACATGTGCTGATAACACACTGTCATAGGACTGATCCAAGGCGAGGACACATCAGACCCGATCATCAGCGGTCAGATGTCATCGACAGTCTGGCGAGGACGGTGACATGAGTCTGGCGTGTTCTCTGTGATCAGCTGTCGTTAATGCTGTTGTCAGTCTTTTCAGCCAATTCAACATGTGTAATTGGTCATTACTTGACCAATCTAACACTTGACTAGTGAATCAGTGAAGGAGAAGTTTCCATGTGAACAAAGCTCTGCCAAGGTACTTTACACTATTATTGTCTTCCATATTAGGCCGTTCACTGCTCATATCGTATCTGAATGAGTACCAGTCAGTTTTGCCTATGGACTTTATTCATTCCATGAAGTAGACACTGTTAGCATTGTTAGCATAGTGCGATTTCTCCTTAGTTTTCACCTGTGACATCTTCTTCCAAAAGAAGAAGCCTGAGAGCTGCCGATGTCAGTATCTTCATATTACTAACTATCCATTCAACAAGTACAACCATAACCCTTCTTGATTACTCAACACTCTCTGCTGACGACTAACGACAGCATGCTCTGTGTTTAGAGAAATGTTCTGTTGTTTTCTGGTTTTATATTTATGCAGAACATACACTAATTTGATGTGAACTTCACATTTTTTTGATGGGGAGAGGGGCGCCGACTGATTAGTCAGACTACCTTTTCTAGTGACAATCAGCAGTCATTTTGACGTGTCTTCGCCTTAAAGATAACAGTCAATCTACGGGAGGAGGGCGCTGTGACTACAATAACCTGGACTCTCCCTCAATGCAAAATTCATTACCTTATGCATTTTCTAATTAATTTAAACTTTCATTTATCTCAGACAATTTTTTTGTAGGTATTTCTCACCTAACATGTTTCGACGTGAAACTTCCGCCTTCATCAGAGGGTCTCCATGGTGTTGTGGTGACGTGCTTTAAAACAGCTGATGTTGTTGTTGTAGTAGTTGTTTCACGCCGAAACATGTTAAGTGAGAAATACCTACAAAAATTTGTCTGAGATAAATGAAAGTTTAAATTAATTAGAAAAAAGGAAGACATAATGAACCTTATGCACTTTGTTTTTAACCTGATATATCATTTATATTTTGTATATATTTCTTCTTCTCTTTGGTATAGATTTGACCTTTTGTATGTTTTTTTTTTATATGTATTTTCTTCATGTTAACTTCATGTGATAGTGTTATATATAGTTGTTCTTCTTGCACTTTAATAGACTGCTGCTAAACAGCTGCCAAACTGATTTTCATTGTTTCTGTAATACAGGTGTATTGCATTGTATTCTATTACTTGATGCTCTGGACTGTATTCACAGTTGAATTCTTGATGGAATGTGGAGCGTGACTGGGCTGCATCCTCCTACAGTTAAAAATGATCTCTTTTCTTTTGTAAATGTTCAGGATCAGCCTGCTCCACCTCCTCTCTGTTGTGTCATCTGCACACATATATATCAATTTCACATCTGAGAAATGACAACATTTTCAAAATATCTAGACACTAACAGCGCTAGGGCTGAATTTATTACAGAAAAAGTTCTAAAAGAAGGCAAAAATAACTTACAAGGTCTTTTATGGAATAGTTAAGAATCTAAAGGATTTCATATTTCATATTCCATATTCAAAGGCAAGGACAGCCATTCAAAGTAGCAGATCCCTCAATGATAAACTCCTTTGATATTACTTGTATTATTGGCTTGGACAAAAATAGTAACATGTTATACTGTGTTCCAGGCAGGTTTTTGAGCCTGTAAGTCACGACTTCAAACCAAGACTCACGACTTTGTAACATTTCAGGCAAGTTATGCCAAAATGCCAAAGAACTGTGGTAGCTAGATGTAAACAAAACAGAGGGCGGACATACAGTTTATGAGTTTATGCTCTTTTACAATCATTTCTATCCCAGAGGTGCTTGTTCTTTGCTTATTTGAGGGAAACAGAGAAGTATAAACGGTGTATAAGGCAAGAGAAGCTGTTTTATGTAACGTTATTTGTATAGTTGGATATGTATTTGGTATTAATTTATTTAACTCTAAAGTAGCTGCTGACATTTGTGGATAAATAATGTTAGAGCAATAACATGTTTTAATAAATAATTTGGCATAAATACTACATCTATGGGGGCTGCTGTTTCATAGGTTACGTGATACAGAGCTCGAAACTGGGACTGCATTGATCTAGTATGAGTTCATGGGTGGGAAGTCATAGGTTTGACGGCCATTCCAGTGCATTTTCACCAGTAGAAGGTTGTAAAAACACGAGTTACAGGTGGCCTAGAATGCACCATTATTTTGGCAGCTGAAAGATAGGAATGACAGATGAGTGAATAAAGCCATCTAGACCTAATCCTGAATGGGAATGGCCACTGCAGGAATCCACACAGCCTTCCTGATGTCTCCTCTCAGGCAGTTTGGCAAAACATTTGCATTAAATCAATATGACTTCAGTGACAGGACTTAATGGAGCTACAATACAATGTGGCCTGCCTACCAGGAGCAGCCTCGGGTTCAGTGCATCGGCTGAAGACAGTTTGACAAATGACTGGAAAGATGAAAGATTGAAGATCCAACTGGCAGTACTGCAGTCTGGGCTGTTATTGGTCAGGAGAGGTCATAAGGTGTTTTTATGGGTCAAAAACAGATTCACGAGCAACCGACCAAAGTGTAAGGTACAATAAATCAGACAGGAAAAAGAGAAGAGCATCAGATCCATTTTAAAAGTCCAGAGGGAGAGATTTAACAGGACTTCAGAAATAAATAGGAGGTAATTGTCATAATCCTTTCTTTACATAGGCCTTCATAAGACCTTTATTTACCTCAGCTGCAGAAGGAACCAGGCCTTTATTTAAAAGAGGATGGTACTAAAGTCACACCTTTATTTATTGTTTTTGGTTTGATTTTGTTATTTTGTTTAACACTATAGCAGCAAAACTGCTGGTTGAATTCACACCAAATTTAGGTTATAGATTGCCAGTAATCCAGAACATGTGGTCACAATTTGGGAATGGTAGGTCAAAGGTCACATTTTTTAAAATGTTTTTTTCTTTTCCCATTTACTTGTAAATTCCAATGTCTACAAAAACATCAATTTTGTTTCAATTTACTTCAAACTTGGCTCATATATAGAGGCAGTTGATATGCTGACATCTGCACATGCATAAACATTATGATATGAGCTGGATCGATGCCAAAACAAGCTGCAATACATGCATGGGGTGGAGTTTGTTGCGCCTGGAACCACCTGTTTCTAATTTTCTTTGTTTAAGTAATATTAAAAGTCATGTTTATTGTGTAATTTAATTTAAATCCACTGCCATTTGTAGTGTTAAAAGTACTGCAGTGTGTGTGTGTGTGTGTGTGTGCGTTTGAGAACACCTTCTTCACTGTTGTAAAATAAAGTGCTGTCAGAGTAAATATAAAGAGTTATGTTCAGAAAACAGCAAAGGTAAGACAAAATTCTATTAATGACTTTATTTGTGCACTTCTTGCATTGTTTAGTGAGTTTTAGCAGTAGAGAAATAACATTTTAACTGTTGGATCAGCTTCGTGTTAGCTAAGCATCAGTGTATGTTGTTACAAACATCGTGTAGCATTACCATGGTAACACAGCTTCTCCCAGTACTGGGGGTAATCAGATATAAGAGGGTACCATGTAAATACTGACGTCCTGTAACCATTTGAAATTCTACAAATGACATCCTTCCTGAAAAAGCAAGATTCACACACATCTGCAGTGACTGAAAGTAATGCTTCAGATGCAACAAAATGTTGAAAACAGCTGGATTATATTCTTGAATGTATCAAATGTAAGTTACTCTGTTTGCCTGGAATGTTATCTGTATGGACCTCACACCTGTACATACCTTCTACCTGTACAGACTGTGTCACAGTTTGTCACCTTAAATTAAGTCACTTATATCTACATCTTGTCTTTCAGAACGTGATGCTACATGTTTTTGTAGAAGCTTGGAACTGATTTTAGGTTTATTTTATGTTCTAGGCCAAATGTAGCATTAAGAAGAAGAATGTTGACCTCTGCCCTCATGGAGGGGCTAAGTGCCTTGCTCAAGAGTCCAGCATCTAGCCCACAGCTGCCCCCCAGGTGTATTATTGGAACCTGTCATATCCAGTGTTGGGAGTAACGTGTTACAAAAGTAATGCATTACAGTAACACTTACCTTTTGCTGTGATTTAGTGTAAGGCATTACTAATCAATTTTCAGTAATATTTTACTTGGTACATGTTCAGTGGCACTTACAATACACTTTTTGACCACAATGTAACTGCTCAAATAAAGAAAAAAAATTCAGAATTAACCCCCCCCCCCAAAAAAAAAAAAGCAAGACCAAAAGACCTTAGGAAATTAAAAATCCTCGATCTACTGATCATATCTGAGTGTGGAGTTCATATGCTTTAACTAAAAAGTTGGACTAACAAATACAGTTCTACTATGATCTTGTGTATCTTTGGCTGGGGGAGGATAGAGATGTTTGGTTTGGCTCATTTGGTTGAAATCTGAGCAATAGATTTCACTATTGCCACATTTCCACTACATGGTACTGGCTCGACTCAGCTTGTTTTTTTTTTTATGTTTCCATCACGAAAAAGGACCTGGAATCTGGTACCTGGTACTACCTCTTTCATACCACCGCTGTTGGCGGAGGTGGTACTGTGGTGGTTCCAAGCGATACTAAACCGTGACGTATCACCAGTGCAGACCACTGATTGGTCAGATAGTTTTCTCTACAAAAATCAGACGCGGAAGTAGACAGTAAATAGTGATAAATTAATCTACATGATGACAGAACAAAACTACACCATGGTCGCTTTCAGTCTTTGGCGGCCGACGTAAAAATTCAGACAAGAAAACACACAAGCAAGTTTTCAGCAACTCTCTGAGCAGACGACACGGAAGTAACACGCAGATCGGAGTAATAAGTCGAGCTGGTTCCACGGTAGCACGTACTACCGAGTAGAGCCAAACCGAGTAGAGCCAGTACCACGTAGTGTAAATGGGGCATTAATGATCTTTGAAAGACCAGAGGAAAACCAAACTTTTCATAAACTGTTGTCATCATCAGGATACTGCTGGACATAAGTGACCCACTTCGGTACGGCCTCTATGTGACTCAAATCAGCTGAATGTGAAGTGGATTCTGGGCCCACACCGTCCTACACTGGGCTCAGCTGCTGAAACCCAAGAGAAGATCTTGGTAATGAATGCAGTGATGTATTTTGCATGCTCCGAGTGTATCATTAGAGGAGACAGCCGTGGTATGTTTTAAATGGTCTTATGGACACTTCTGTCTTTAAACTTAAAAGCTTTGCTGGAGGAAATGTGCTTTCCCGTGGGACTGTGTGGTATTCCTCCCACATTCATACTGTGTGAAACTAGAGGAAAACACTTAGAGTTTACCAACAGTACAACTTCTTGCAGTTTGAATGCACTTGTAGATTTCCCACAGAGGTTTCTTTTGCCTCACCACAAACCGCTAAAAGAAAACAGAACAGGATGAGGGAGAAACTGATGATAAAATATTGATGCGCAAAAATGGTTCATCCCTGTAGTGCTTTGATGTCTAGATTTCACTTCTACTTTCGGAATCATCTTATGAGTCTAATTGTCTCAAATTCTCTGGCCCCTCAGCACTTTCCCTTTCACTGTTGACTGTTTTAAGCAGCGCTGGGCTACATTTTAATGTACAAAATAAATCGTATTAAGCAGCTGCACAGTGTAGAACTACAGAAGGGTTTTATTGCACCATTGAGCCACTGACGATGGTGTATAAATGAAACTGGTGTAATGGAACACACACAGTGTTGAATCTAATCTTTTGGAAGGAGACAGATCAATGCTATTAGAGCTCAAACGAAAACATATTAAGATCAACGCAACAAAAACAATAAGAAATTGATGTTCTGGAAAGCAGCACGTTGAATTGGTGGTCAAATAAAATAAAGAAGCTGTGTTTTTCCTCAAAGAATATAGAATGTTTAAGATCAGGGCGGCTTTTTGTATTAAATCAGTGAAAGATTATCACAGTAAAGAGAAAGGATTATTGACTTGGTTCACTTTTGCTTCCAGTTTGCTGCATTTACACCGCAGGGAAATATTATCTCAGTGTGGAATGTTTTCATAGCAGCATAGTATTAATTTTTGGGACTTTACCTTCAGTACAACTTCAGCAACAAATGACACAAAAATAGAGTCGGATGAAACTTAGATTCTATTTACACATTTATGTTGGTCAGGATGGCCTCGTTGGATCCACCCAGACTCAACAGCACAGGTCTAATCCCAGGCTAGAGAATTTGCACTCACATTAGCATAAAAACGTCAATGTATCATCATGTTTAGTCATCGTGTCTGTGACCAAATTTGTCTAATGTGATGTAATCGATTCAATGACAAATTTGTGGAATGTGTCGGCTTGTCCTTGAGGATGCAGTCGAGGTCCTCATACCACGGGAAGGGATCTACTTCTACAGGAACCAGAACGCTGGACTGATGCTTTCACCCACAGACACTGGAAACACAGCTTTGTTACTTTGTCTTTACACTGTCCCACAGATCTGTGGAGCCGTTCACCTCCAGATGTTGTTGCTGAAGTCTAGTTGAGTATGTGCGATATGTGGCAACTCATTTTATATACATCCACAGTCACATATGCCATTGTTTACTTCTACGTGCATGTTCACACAACTGGACTTAAGCAACCAGATTTTGGGGAAACATGCTGGTCGACCTTTTCCAATGTGGCCAAGTCCTGAATAGTTCTGTACTTTTTCCGGACCGTTTTTGCACTCAGGATAGGTACAAAGTCTGGGATTTGAAACCGAATGGGCCTAGATCTGGATCCAGTGTGAGTAAGCCCTAAGTTACCATTTCCCAAATTAAACATATTAAGACTTTTCCTGGCAAGAGTATAAATATTTAGGCTTAAATTCTGTGATTTATCAAATGACAAATTTGCTCAGATGTTTTCACTCTTCTGCAAACTTTGCTTGGTTTGCACTGACACACTGATGGTTCTGGAGCAAACAGTTTGTGACATGCATGATTTTAGGACACATTCTGTATGTCCTTGGCTCACTTGGAAACTTGGTGAGGGTGAAACCAGGAATATCTGATGGAACAGAGTGGTTCCTGCCTGCAGTGGAAAAGCAAACAAGTCCTGCCAAGTCAGGAGTCAAAAGTAACAGATATACTTAAATAATGTTAGAATCATAGGGTTCAAGAACATATAAAAACCTCTGTATTTTGCTGTTGTGTGATATATTGACATTAGAAGGTTACAAGCTTCAAGGGATAGAATGGGACAGTATGGGGGGGTTATATACTGTTCACAGACACCAGAATGTACTGGTTCACAGTTTGTTCTTCGGGCAGTAAAACAGTGAGTTCAGTTCATATTCACCCAAAATATGAACATTCAGGTACAACACTGTCTGTGAGTTTGATTAATGTTCATTAAATGGTTAATTTATTGTTATTCTTGTTATTGCTCTTCCAGGTCTGTTTTTATCGTCACGGTAATAACCAATATAATGAACACAGGGGACAGAGAACTGGAGTCAGATTCATAAGTCGGATCCCAACAATAGACTTGTTTGTTGTTTGTCTTTTCTTTCTCACACTAATGAATGAATTCTACATGCAGCAAATGAAATGTCACCAAAATACCACAGATAACATTCATATATACCAAGTCACTGTTTTATTCAGGCTGTCACAGTACAAGTGGTGAAAGCTTGGGGGTGTTTAGGTACAAAGCCAGCTGACTAGCAGAGGTACCTGCATCTAGGATAAAGTCTGGATCCAGTATTTTAGTGATTATGAATAGTTCTCTTTGAAATACTGTGATTTTCCTGCCCTTTACCAGGCTGTAGTTCAAGAAGCACAGCTTTGACTCATCTATTTTTAATAAGTTCAGACCTAACTCTCAACTGCCTTTATAGCTTAGCCTCAGAAAAGGTGGTTTCTAAGATTGTAGATTTATTTGAAACATTTCAGTCTGCTTTTAGAGCTGCAAACAAGTATACAATCAAGGGGAAACCCAAGGATTTATTTCTTTTTCACATAAGCAGAGGGAAGCATGACATTTCAATCAACTGTCTCAGTGCCTGGGTTGTTCTCCAACTGTGCTCATATGACGTTAACCCTTAGACCCATGCATAGGTCTGTCTGGTTCAGGTGTGGGTCTAATGTTAGTTTTTGTGTACATGTTGCATTTACACCCATCAAACTTTCTGTCTGGTCTAAAAGGCTGCAGCTACACTGTTAAGAGATATTTACACATGTCATCTAACCCATGCTGTGGCATCCCACCAGGGACAGCTAATCCATTTAGGATTGATAGTAAATCTGTAGTAATCACTATCCTCAACACTGGTCTTTTTTGCTTCCAACTACCCTATTGATTTCTTCTTTTTGCCTTTACTTCAGATCAAATTAAATTGTAAACAGTGGCATATAAATCAAATTATGTATTTATTATTATTTTATTAATATTAACAGCCTATACATCTGCCATTGTTTTTCTTGTCTGTATAAAAGCTCTCAGGCGATTTCAAGCAACCTGCTTTTTATGACCCATAATAGACACAAATCAGTTTAACATTTAAGTGATGAAATATAGAAAGTTGCAAAATATAGCTATAGCTACGAAGTCATGGTGGATAGATGGTTAAAAATGTGTAGACCAATGTTTTTTTCCCCTGTAATTTGGTCTTAAAATAGTGGAGTTACCAAGTTTGGAAACACCAAGGACCGATCCCAATTCACCCCTTACCCCTACCCCTTGGCCCTTGACCTTGGCACTACCCCTTGAAACTGATCAACAAGCTGAGAAACAAATAATGATGCAAAAAGCTTCATATTCATCAAACTGTCACTTTAGAAAAATACAGTAGATTTTGGCTGAAATACATCTTGCTGCACAATTTTCTGTTCAGTGACTGTGATGCATGAAAATGAATGAACATCAGTTTGTATAAATATATAAGTGTAAGACCTACCATTCCATACTGCAACACCATGACTCAGAACATGCATCTAAGCTTTTTAAAGGTTTAGAGCGAACACAGTCAGCTACAGTGATATCTGTTGTGGAATTCATGCTGTTATTGATCATGCACATGCTATTGAAATGTTTTAGAATGAACTGGATTCTAAGGTTAGGAAGAAACATTCAACGACCTAAGAAGACCTTTCAGCTGAATATTTGGAGAAAATAACAACCCAGATATCAGAGTGTGAAAAGCTGCTTAAGGAGGATTTTTTTTTAATGAACATGGAGTTCAACTTTTTTGTACCAATATCTGTACTATACACTTTCCTGTCATTAAATTGCCTATTTTGTTGCATATTATCAAAAACTTTCATGCATGTTGTATGCATGTTTGGGAAAATGTTATCCTGTATCATGGAGCTTTTCATTCTCATATAATCAGGATATTTTAGTTTGGGTAGACAAATGACAAGATCGACATTTTGGGTTACAAGAGTTAACTAGTTTTTCTTTTTTTCCTGGCAAACATCACTGTGACTGCTACATGTATACATTGCATGTCTGACCTCTTGCTCTTTTTATTTATGAACTGATGCCTTATTATAGTCTGACAAGACAGGACTGTAGATTTTTCTGGGTGTTTCCATTATACCACTCTTAACTGAACCATCTTGATTGGCTGTTGTGGGACTATGTGCCTCAGGCTTCACAGCATTCAGATAAATTAGTCAACATGTTGCCCAGAGCTGTTGTGAAATGAACAGGTACAGGAGGCTTTCTGAAATGCCCACACAGTCATGTGCTGATTATTTCTCATTTTCAGTGAATAAGCCTGTCTGTGGTTTTCATATGTCTGTCAGTGAGAGAACTAATTGTCTTTTTTTTTGGGGGG
>JAPSES010039668.1:0-12358 GCA_029822895.1 Maxillicosta whitleyi
TTAAATCCACAAACTTTACCCACTTTCCATCAACAGATCGCTGCGGGTCGACCAACACTCAGCTGGGCCTTTCCTTTCCTCTTCCTGTTTTTTTTTACCCCTCTTTGTTTAAACCAATCAGAGGTGCCTTATTAACGCCTCATGAATATTCATTACGTCACATTGTGTCATTTTACACAGAAATGACACAATGTATTCAACCATAGTGGAAACACAGCAGTAGGAAGGACAGAAGGGGAACTTTTAAGATTTGCGGCCATTTTAGTTCCTCAGAACTAAAACTTTTAGCAACTTCCCTCTTCTGTCTAAAAGTCAGTCAAAAGTCTAAATATAGGTACACGTGACAAAAGAAAAAAAAAACTGCAGGAGTTAGTCAGTGTCAGATTTAACCCAAACGTATCTGAAAGTGGCCAGTACATAAGGCTGACTTTCTACAGTCTGGAAAAGACTCCAGACAAGGCGTTAGAATGTTTCTTTCAATATGTTTAAAGTAAATTTAAGTTTCCACTGAACTGTGTTTCTGTGGTGACGCAGTTAATTTTATACACTCAGGTGTGAGGACCCAATCACTGATGCTTACAGTTTTAATTTGAATTTAGGTAAATTCTTTACTTTTTTTGTAAATGTCAATTCTTTAACGTTGGTATTACATAGAGATTATATGGTGCAGAAGAGAATTCCTTAGATACTCCTTTTACTAAAAAGTTTATTTATGATGTGACTATTAATGAGCAGCTATTGTTGATTTTACATTATATTCGATTGTGCCTTGAGGCAACATATCCAGTAGATACAAGATATGATGACAAAACATCCATAAATAGACCTCAGAGTCAACGACAAATAGTGAATGCAGCATGGATCAAAACAAGTATGATAAAGATCACATCAGAAAAAATCTAAAGAAAAATGAGCTCAACAAAATCTAGGTTTCAGATGATGCACGAAGCTGTTTTACCCTGTCCATAGAAATAGAAGGAATTACTGCCCCAATGTAGCAAAGCTTCAAACTAAAATGGAACAACGGAATAGATGAAATTTAGGTTACAATAAATCTACGTTTTAAATGAAAACACTTCCAAAGGCATGTTTGGTACCACTCACATGTCAACATTCTGAAAATAATAGTGAATGGCATGTTTGGCTTGGACAAAAAATCATGATGCCACAAACCTGAGTAAAATCTATGCAGAAACAGTCTAACGTTCTGAGGTTAAGGCATTTGTGTGCAATAGAAAAGTTTGCAGAGTTGTTGGAATTTCCTTTGGCTGTTCTCATATTTGGACAGTAGAACTCGGCACCGTACGCCTCATTGTGGTCCCTGTAGGACTGCAGCTAGAGGAGGTGGGTGTATTGTTTGGTTGGTAAAAAAAAAAAAAAGTAAAAATCAGAGGGGGAACAGATGCAGCTTGACTTCGCCTCTCAGTCACAGCGTACATTCATCATGAAGTCAGTGTCTGTCTGTCTGTTTGTCCATCTCTCTCCTCCACAGAAGGATGATGCACCTTTCTTACCCGGCAGATGCCTTGAACCCTAGTCCCCAGCAGTCTGCCTCTTCTACACCTCAATCTCCATCCATCAGTTGCCCTAGACGCCATGTGATCAATTTGTCGCCTACAGACAGACAGAGGTGTCAGATAATAAAAAAAGATTGTGGTAAAAGTAGAAATACTGATTAAAGTTCTTTACTGCAGGAAAAGTGAAAAAGTCTCAGCTCTGACAAAGTATAAAAGTAAAAAATATGGTGTTTGTGTGCACAGAAAACTACACCTCACATTATAATAACATAATAGGAAGTTTATTGCAACTTATAGCCACCATGAAAATACAAAAACAAAATAACATTAAAGAACAAGAACATATCTGAGAAGACGTGCACTTTTTATATATAGACTATGCTTTGTACAAGTGTAAAATAATATAATGCAATTTTACATCAAATATTTTATTGAGTTAGCTCTTAGTGGAATACATTAATTTACTTCAATCACCTTGAATAATTTGTCTAGTACTATTGATCATAGTCACAGTATTAGTAAGTGTACATTCATAATTCCTTCTAGCTCAGTGCTCAGGGCCTCCAAAAGTCAAGAACCGCTAAAGAAACTGTACGGCGCAGTGGACTCCAAAACCATCTGATGAGCTGAGTTTATTGTAGGCATAGATTTGAGTTCATTAGGCGATTTGTTGCTGTTGTCCCTGTCAGTTTTACCAACTGCATCAGTCCAGCTGGCACCGAAGCAAACTAATTTGCAGATTTTCAAAGATTTTCACGACTTCCAGCAAGATAATGATTTGGAACTAAATTGTACAAACCAATCTGTGCTGCAGTGCAATTATTAGTTTTTCCCCCTATGTTTTTATGGAAAAATGTATCCAATTGTCCCCTGAACAGTAGTGAGTCCGTGCTGTCTGTGGATCACAATGAGTTGAGAGCACAGGGATGCAGAATGCTGGCAGCAGGAGCCTCACTCCAAATCTAAATGGATATATGAGGAGTGGCAGTGTGTTCAGGTCCAGTCTGGTGGCCGCTGCATACACCACTGTGAACAATCTGACACCCTGCAGGAGTTTTACACATTTGATTTACATTTATTGATCACCCTGATATAAACCATTAATCATGCAGAAGGCTGACCTTTTTCCCCTCCCAACAAGCTGTCTGTATATAAGACTGAACAGAGGAATGGCACTGAACACAACACCTACGCACAAAACTGTACTGCATGTGCGAAAGCACCATAAGGCTGCGGCATATCTACTGGCACACGGGAACATTTAATCAATACATATAGATGGTTCTGAGCCACATCACATGCTGCCGCCGCAATACAAGCTGTATCTCACACTGTCACAGCAGCATCTTGGCTGGTGTAATTTCACACAGACAGAAGGATAAACAGACAGAACAAATTGTTGACCCAAATCTGAACATGTGTTTTGCATTAATTTCCATTTGTTATTTCTTTTTTTTTCCCTTCCACGTTTGGCTGAGTACTGTTTTTTTTTCCCTTACTGTGTCTCTCACTCTCCTTATTGAGTGCTAAACTGGGGTTAGAACTGTTCAAGTGCCAGACTGATACTCCTGTTAGATCTGTTTGTTTCATGTAGCTAAAACACAACCTCAACCTCATCAGTTGAAACATGGATCAAGTGCTACCCTAACCCTACGATGGGTCACCTTTGACAAGCTGTCTGGGTTGAATAAAAGATTCCAAGAGCAAGACGATGACAGTGATGACTATAATCATCATAGTATGAGATGCAGAATAAATATAAATATAGGATAGAAAATGCCTCAATATACTAATGATGTTTTCTGCTGCTATTTTCTCAGTCTTCTGTACAAACCAAAAGGCTTAAATACTGACATTAGAGACACCTATAACATAAACCAGGGTCAAAGGCACTGTTGACTCAAACCATACTCAAATGTATAATTATATTTACATCACAGCCCATCCTTTGGGAGTGAATGTGTTCATAATATTTAATGATTTTTGGTTGAACTCACTGGATCCTTGTCATTTGAGTTCACTATATAAGCATTATCAAACTGGAGGGGCTGGGCTATGTGACTGTAACTTAACAGCTGCCTTGACCTTGGCCACCAAATTCTAATCATTACAAGTTACAAAAGCTAAATATAGGATCAATTGCCCTGTAGCTCACAGGCATATTCTATAAAGAATCAATAACAAGTTGAATTTGCGAGGTTGTCAGGTTCTTTGTTAGAGGAGACCAGCCTCCCAATAGATGGGTGGTATTTTCACCGGAGTAGAACTCAACTAATTAAATCAAAGTCTATATATGATTTCCGATCAGTACTCAAAATTAAATTAAAAAAGTAACCGTTTCCATATTACAAGACAACAAAATAAGGTCCATTATATGTAAAGACATATATTTAATATGTCAAACTTTCATTAAAAAACTCTGAAAACACTGAACACACGTTGCCGACATCGTCCCAAGGTTTTATAACATTTTGAATGAATCCGACCAGTTGTTTCATCTGAGAAAGTGTTTGAAAAAACTGCTGATGAAGATGATAGCGACAGACAGCACATTCTGTCATTGGTCTTGTCCTGCGTCTTCCTGTTTTATTTCGTAGATTTCCCTCCTGTGTGTTGTATTAGTCTTTACTTGTCCTTGTCTCATTGTTGGTTCCTTCTCTTTGGTTCCGTCGTTCTGACCCCGTCTGTTCCTGTAAGTGTTCCCATAGTCTGTGTGTGTTTCTGTTGGTCGTGACCTGTTTTTGTATTTCTGGATCCTGTTCTGCCCCCGTCTGTGTCTTTTTGTGGACTGTGTACCCGGTACTGACCCTTTTTGAATGTTTGACTTCTGCCTCAGCCTGTACCTTCATCCGTGTGTTTTGTTTTTGGATTTTGAATTTATTTTGGATTTTTGGACATTTGATTTTTTTTCCCCCTTCGTCTCCGCCTGCCTTAGTTTTGTACCTCTGCATATTTGGTTTCAATAAACTGTTTTTGTATTATATTTTGACCGCTGCTTCCCTCAGTCTCTGCATTTGGGTTCCCAGTTCTTTGTATCGGCCGTGACACATTCACCATTGGTCAAGGCCTATCAGCTGGCAAACTAAACATCTAAAAACATCTAAACAACTAAAAATCTTGCTGTGTTTAAATTAATTAAGGGACTAGAATTATTGGTTCTGCAGTTTATTAATTAACCACCGAACAGAGTGATACGTAACAGTTTTTGTTCCTGTTGTGCATTTATTTTGCCTATTTCCTGATTGAAAATGATTGAGGTTGCACTAGTGAAAATTTGGTGGCAATTCGGATGCTCATGTTGCTAAAACGCGGACATTTATATTTGTCCAGTTAGGGATTCACTTAGAATTTCAAATTAAAGATAACTGTAAATTAGATTGAACTAAGTTTGACTGAACCTACACAAACATTTCTTTTAATATGATCGTACTTTTATCTCCCCTTTGACCTGTCCAGCATGGGTGACCCTGCCAGGACAGAATATCACCCTGTGTCTTGATTTCAAAGATACTTAGACAAGCTGATAAACAACCTTGTCCTACAATCTCCAGCCTGCATAACTTTACCCTGTACTGATACTGGTGGTAAAGAAACTGTCAAATTTGCAAAGAACCGGAGGAATTGGTTGGACAAAACTCTCAAACGTACAGAATGGAATTCTTGGTGTATACTACATACCCTTGTCTTGGCATAAAAGTGCCTTTACCTACAAGATTTATGCTTTGGTTAAATGGTAAATTAATTTTATTTAAATATACTTCAGGGTGCTTGCTCTTTTTCCAAGTAAGATTCCCAGGCATTTTCAAACCTGCTATTGTTTTCCTCACGACCTTGACTTTATGTATTTTACATGCCTACTTTTCTGGTAGAGATTTTACCTGTTTGTGTGTATTAGAAAACATAATTTTAATACATGAACGAATTAAGCAATGCATAATTCACAGTAAATTATGTTTTTCCTGACAGGAACACTTTCAAAACATGAAAATTCCAAAAGTACATTGATATCACACATAAGTTTCACTAAAATCACTCCAGTACCAACCGATTAGCCAAATTGTGTAAAGTTTTTATATATTTTCTCCGTGTATTTCTTATCTTACAAAATTATGTGTCTTTTGAGCATGTTCTAAAATTCAACCATGAGAAAATCAGTTTCCATTCTTAATTAAGACTTTCACCAAAATTCCACACTTTTCAAGGTCTGGAAAACAAAACTTCCATACTTTTTAAGACTAACTAGACCTGCACAAGCACCTTCATACTTCTGTTAGATTCAGTTTCAAACCATACATTCACATATTTTGTTTGTCTCATTTCAGGAGCGTCTTTACCTTTAACTGCTGCACAGCTTTCCCTTTTCCCCCTCGATCTTTCTTTTTCTCCCTTTTGCATGCGTCTATCTTCTTTTTCAGACAAAGTGTCTTTCATTGCTGCTCTGTCTGTTGCCCACCTGTTGGCTCTGCACCCTATCACCTGGCCCTCCAGTTAGGAGCCACCGGTGGCCCCAGGCCCATCCTGCTGTGTCTTTGATCATTCATTTGACCTGCACATTCGCCTCGGGGAGAAGGGAAGGAAGCATGTGGTCAGCCTGTACATCTACAAAGACATGAGACTCATCCCTCACTGGCTCTACAAACCCGTCCGCCATGAGCTTACAATGCTCAGTTTCTATGAAAAACACCACGATGGAGGCAGACGTCTGAGAGGCACAGGTGGGAAATCAGATGCTTCTGGTGGGTGACCGGTTGTGAGCAGTAACACTTCCTTCATTGAGCTCCTGGGCCATGTGCTGCCATTCAACTTCCCTTTGCTGCAGAGAAATGACAAATGATGGAGTGCGACGTGAGTAGATTTGTGGACAGCTGGCATACAAACTTGCAAAGCTTGGAGGAGATAGATGACACATGGTGCAGTACAGTACATTTACTCCTCCACAAGCCATTGGCTTTAACAGGCCATGCGATGTGAAAAGTCTAATAGTGAGGAAAATCACATCTCACATTATTCACAATTTTATGGGTGTGCTCGTTCCCAAATTATGGGAGGGTGATATAAAAGTCTATGTCTGCTCCCCTTTCCAAGCCAAGTCTTCACTTTCTTTTTCAAAGCCATTACATGGCTGACATGGTCAGATTTATTATATGACGCTTATTGGAAAATATGAGCTCTATTTCAATTTAATTGAGACAGCAGATATGTAAGCTTTCTTCAATTTCACTTCTTCAAAGGTGAGCACACTAAATAATGGGCAGTCAGTAAAATCTCTGCTATTTTAATCTCTCCTAAGAGTGATGGCTGCATAAATTGAAGATAACACTCATGTGGACACTAATCTGAATGTTTTCAAAACCTGAAACAGCTAATTAAGTTTTCCATTGACCAGACCATGAGGATGCACACAGGGATCAACAACAGTTTTTTCTGGGTCTCTGAATGATTATCATTATTAAATAATAATAATAATAATAATAATAATAATAATAATATATATATAATTATAAAACTGCTTCTCAGCGTGATAGCCTACTACCTCCGAATAACATTTTGTTTAGGTCCGATGTTACGGGATTCCAAAGGAAGACGGGCAATCACAGTTCAAGGTAGGGGTGAACTGTACATGAAACAATGAATGAATTTATAGTAATGAATAAATTTTGCATTAACAAAGTAGCACAAGGACATAACCAACTCAGTGTGTTTAAGAAAAAACACAAAGATGTCTTGAAAAAAAATTGTTTTCTTCTTTTTTGTTTGCATTTATTCTCATAGTTTACCACCACACAAAGGGCGATAACTTGAAAATGGATTTAGCTTTTCCATTTTATGTTTTTAGAGCCATAATTGGCAGTTTTATGAGTGGACTCAGCAAATGGAGAGCATCATGCCAGCATTAGACAATGTATTAAAACACTAATTAGCAATGTCTAATTAGTGAAGTAGCTGAGTAACTATACAAACATTAGCTATATAAATAAAACAAATAAAACTATGTAATGTACACATGAACTCCGGTAAGGCTGGGTTAAACAAAATAATGATAAACTTCATTAAACATTTGCATGACATAAAATGAAGGTTTCTAAACCAAATAGCTATCTGAAATGTATGTGTGCATAGGTAACTAAAATAATCTCACAATAGTGAAAACAACATCTTTTTTTGCCTCAATTTTATAGAATTTAATATGAAATCATGTCTTAATTTTTATCTGTTTATGGTTTCTGAGTTCCCTTTCTGTGCCCTCCAAGCACCATGGCAGCACAATCTGAAGAATCCAACACAATCCAATGTATAAGGGTTTTACACTTTTCTTGTAGGGGCAAAACATGCGTGGCATCTCTGGTGAAAATCCATTTGAGAAGCTATTGCACAAGAAAGCTAACCTATCTAAACTTAGCATAAATATGCCTCTGGTATAGCTGTCTGTTTCATGAAAGTTGTTCATGTGGTTTAAGATAATACACATATTATTGACATTTGCTATTGATGTTTCTACGACTTCTTTCCTATTAATTTCATTTTAAAAAACAAAACAGCCTAACAGTACTAAAAACTTTTCAAACCAACTGAAGTTGAAAACTCAAAATGATGGAGAAGTGATGAAAATTACACAACTTATACATGTTTCTTCACTACCCTCTAAAAGTTGACACAGTACCTGACATGACATGCCACCAAGTATAAAACGTGTGTGCACTCGAAAACCTTCCATCATCCTTCGGTTCACATGCCCATGCCCGTCCTTCATGCCATGGGTGAAAATGGCATATATCATGGGGGGGGGGGGGACCCTGCTGTCTGCTGACCTGACCGACCGCTCCTGATGCTGCCCTCCCTGGCCTCCACATCCAGGGACAGCCAGTCATTGGCTGCAGAGGAGCCCAGGGTCCGGGGGGAGGTCTGTGGTCTGGGTCATGTCTGTATGCAGCTTGTTTCCGTCTGGCCCTCTACCTCAGCTGCTCCAGGACTCAATGTGACTGCTCCATAGACAATTTTTCTTCATCAGAGGCGTGGTACGACTGGAGCTGCTATCAGTGGGGCACAGCTTTCCGGGGGCACAGCCAGAGTCCTTGGACAGGTCATTGGATCTGGCCGGATATCACCAGATACTGGCATCCGAAAGCTTCCTCCACCAGCCAGCTCCTTTGGCTACCTTCCCTATGGAGTCTTTGCGGAGAAGAGCTTCCCCATCACATTACCTTCTCTAGCCCGGTCCTCTTTGTTGTCCTTTGTGCTCAGACCCCACCGGACTGTGGCTGGAGATGCGGCTCCCCAGGTGGATGGACACAGTGAAGGCACATCCTTTGATTGGGCTGGAGCCTGGTTGATCTTTTCTCTCCAGTGCTGCCTGGGGACAGTGTGGTGCATGTGTCCACCATCCAAGCCTTCCATCCCAGCTCCGGCATCCATCTTCTGCCAGAGATGGAGTCTCCATTCCTCGGGCAAGGCGAAGAAGAGGTGAGTTGGAAAGCTGTGAACACAAACCTCCTTTGTTTTTGTCATTCATTCTGTGTGGGGTGAGGACGGATCCACAGCCCACGAAGAACCACCAACAGGAAGTACCATCACGCTCTGAACTCTATGGTCCTCCATGTGAAGGTGAGGGGAACGGCGGCACCCATGGCACGAAGCTGCGGCACCTGTGTCTGAATATGCACCTGTGTCCCTCTGAGTCTAGTGGGGTCCAGCCGACTGAGCAGAGTGTTGCTGTTTTCAATATGCAAATAATATGCAAATTGCGGTCTCCTAGCCCTCAAACCCTGTCCTCTGGACCTGTATGTGGAGAACAGGTCGGTAAAGCTGTGAGACAGTGAAAGCCAGCTCCCTTCACCATGGTCAGCTACCCCCTACATCCCAGACTTGCTTTGTCCCTATGAGCCCCCCCTTGGAGGCTGAGATCAGCAGTTAAACTTACTGATGGTCCCTTGTACCCAGTTTAGGACTCGACCACTCACTCCAGTACGTTGCACCAAAGCTCTGGAATGAGCTTCCACTGGCACTGCGCACTTTAGAATCTGTTGATGCTTTTAAAAGAAATCTTAAAACCCACCTGTTCCTCCAAGCATTTTAATCTGCAGTAGACTAGAGGTTGTTTTATGACCATCATGTTCTGAAATTATGTTGACCTAACACACGTTGCAAAAACAGAAAATATTTATACCGGAGGAGCTGATATTTTATTGATACTGATCAATAATTTGAATAAATGTTGAATTTTTAAGCACTCGCTGCACTCACTTAGGGCAGAGGAATTTGATCAATCACAGATTTAATCCAAACTAATCCCTTCTCTTCACCTCACCTAAGTACTTTTGTTACTTAAACTTAACAACGACACACAGCAACCTCAGGTAAGTCCTGGGACCTGGGAACATAATTCAAGAAGAGATTACATTTGTTCCGACAACTTATTTGGCCAAGAAATTTAGTAGAGTATAAATGTAATTTAAGCAGCCACTGTTATTAGAATCCACTCGAGCTCCACAAACTAGACCCAAAACATGGCCACGTTCACGCTCATTTCTCACCTGTTTTTATAGCACTGAAAACTAGGTAGTTTAGTTTGACCTCAAGCACAAACTAGTGTTAATTTTACATGAGAGTGATTGGTTTAATCAGCGGTTTTTGTGTATGAATTTATGATTCTATAAACAACAATAGGAAATAATGGCACTGTTGTGCTGCATTTATATCTGATTAAAATGTTATTGTCTACTCTCAACACTATTTATGCCAGCTCTTACAATGTGTGTTATGTAGCTGAGATTATTTATATGGTTAATGCTGCAGGTTGAATATACAATCCCTATTTTCACAAAAACAATACAGGTAGTCCTCAGGTTACGACGTACCCAACTTATGTTATTTCGTCTTTACGACGCAGGAGTCTCGTCCACCATTAAATACAGTATTTTATTTTTTACTTTATTTTATTAATATAAAGTTATTTACAGATTATGGGGGTATTTAGGGGTACTAAAGGGTGATGATTGATTCTGATTTACGCAGCAATTCGGGTTATGTTGACAGCGTAGGAACGGAACTCGTTTGTAACCTGAGGACCACCTGTATTTTCTAAAATGCAATACAAAATTTACGTGATTTGTTAGCTTGAAGTGTTATTAATCTATATACTGTATACTAGTATACTATGTAAAACTATACTATAAAACTTACAAAAGTATGAAGAAATGTTTTTTTAAGTGCCTTGACTGCATGACAGAAAATTCTAGCCTTAATTTGCTCCAATTCCATCTAGTTTGTAATGGATGTATTTTTATAAATGAGATTCAGTTGACGATATGAAATATGTTTTGTTCATACTGATTTCATCACTGCTCCAATTACTGTATTTCTTATTAGGGGGGTATGTAACTGTTCTGGAGATGGGACGTATAGAACGCTTTACTGAAGTTCAACTATAGATTCCTTAATATCTGCACAACAGACTTGTTACTTTTCATTTCATCAACAACCTTCAGTTCAATCAGTGAGGTTTGAGTTAAGGCGGTATTATGGACAAAATATAAATTGTTATAACTACTGTAAAACAGTGAAAACTAGTACAGGCTGAAGTAAAGTGATCTGGAATCATTGTCCTGAAATATCCAGAGACAGTAACTGGGTCAATCCTAGGATTTTATTGTAAACTATTTCACCTGATGCACAAACAGTGAAAGCAGACTTTTGTAGGTCGGAAACATTCACCTGTGGAACATTTAGCAACAGACTGTCAGTAGAGTGAGTTCAGTAGAGTGTCATGTGGTTGACTCTAGCATAAAGGTTACACAGGGAGGTGAACACCATTAATATTCATGAAATGATAAAGATGTTCACTGCTCTGTGCAGGTGGAAGGACCACACTGCCAAGTCAAAAGTGTAGTTAAAAGTAGAACTAAAGTTCATCTGCTGTTAACTCTCACTTATTTGGCACGCAGGGTCAGTGTTGATATAAAGAGTTTAATGATAGATTCTATATAATATATTGTTTGACATTAATTTGTTCAAGGGCTGGAGTTTTTGTTACAAGACAGGACTTTAAAAAGAAGTGACGTAATTACCTTATTGTCAGAGACCACAGTTAACATCCATGAAACATATTTCATATTGATGCCCAGTGCAGCTACAGTGGGGTCAAAACACCTGAGTGACTGATGAGCTCCATGTATGTTGAACCACTGAGGTCTTCAGAGTCAGATTTACAATGACTAGAATTCAAGAGAGGACCTTTTTTATATTCACTTGTCAGCATTAGTGATGGGAA
The DNA here is from genome assembly GCA_029822895.1 of Maxillicosta whitleyi. Classification (NCBI taxonomy): domain Eukaryota; kingdom Metazoa; phylum Chordata; class Actinopteri; order Perciformes; family Neosebastidae; genus Maxillicosta; species Maxillicosta whitleyi. The sequence continues at coordinate 11,785 of JAPSES010039668.1, forward strand.
GTCTGATTCTTTTCACTAACTCGATTCTTTCGGTTCATTTACCTGTAGTGAATTGACTCTGAATCGATTCATTTGATTCACCAATTGAAGATCCTGGTACTAAAGGTACTGAAGTCACAAAAAGTCTGTTCAAATATTTATAGCGTGGACTTAGCTAAACAAATACAACATGTTTGTATGCTCAATTTGAGTTGTCCAAAAATGTCACCTTTCAGCACCAGGGTCTTCAATTCCAAAAACAAAAAAACTCCAAAAAACTTAACCTAACTTAACTTGAACCAGTGGTGCCAAATTGCCAAGCATATGCTTAGAACCCTGTACCATTTGACAACCAAAACAGACAGCTGGTCTAACCCTTAATATCTTTCTTTTCAGTCCAACCATGAATAATTTAATTAGAACAACACAAAACTTAACCCTTTCCTCTAATACCAATGCAGAACTACTTTGTCAATAGTTAATTGTATTTACCGTATTTTCTGGACTATAAGTGTCAGTTTTTTTGATAGTTTGTCCGGGGGTGCGGCTTATACTCTGGAGCGACTTATGTGTGAAATTATTAACACATTATTAT
>JAPSES010039689.1:0-12358 GCA_029822895.1 Maxillicosta whitleyi
ACAATCAAGTATTTTCCAACATTTAACTCACTGATCATGTAGGTGTTCATAAAAGCTGAGGATTATATATATATATATATATATATAATAGAGGAAACTGATGAAAAGGTGACTTTTTTTAGTTAAATATATCATTAACTGAACATAAACCCAGTGTTTCCATCTGCTGTCATTGATCCAACTCAATTGGTTTTACTGGTGAATCAATGTTGTAGAAGATGAGTGTTTCCATGGTAACTACGGAGCCTCTGAACGTCAAATGGATCATATCTGATGACCATGAAAAGGTGATAAACTGTATTTTACACCAATTACAGACATTAATTAGTGGTTGATCAGGGATTAAACAGTTTAGAGTTGATGTTTTTTGGGTCTTTATGCGTTAAAATGAACACACTGACCTTTTTTGAGCTGATGTGGATGAGAGCAGGGCCAGATTGTTGACCTCTGACTGTCCTGCGCTCGGTGTGAAACACCGCATATGGCGCGTGTAAATGCTTTCAATCTGGACACTAATATATTCACAGCGCAGTCGGATGTCAAACAGTCACCGGTCTTCCTAAATCGCAATATTTATTTACCATAAAATGCTGATACATTCCCTCCAGGTGCGCCGCTGTATGAGATGTGGCGGCGCAGTCCATTCCAAGGCCAGTGGCAGGTATAAAAAAACCATGTGTTGTCACTGAATTTTTTTTCTTTTAATTTTTTTTTAATGAGGTACTCACTGTTTTCATTCTTTTTGAGGTGAAACGTCCCTTTTGAGTTGTCATTTTTCATGTCTAAATGCACTTTTCCTGTTGTTTTTTTTTTTTTTTTTTAAATGTTTCTGTTTTAATGAGTGTTTTGTTCCTGTGACACAGACACCAATAACACCACTTCTCAATGATTTGTTCTTTGTACATTTAAAGTGATTGTTTATTGTTACAAAGTTGTGGGGATGAATGCCAAGAGAGTCGTTGAGCACATTGAGTCATTGAGTATCTGCCAAGGACACGAGAAAAAGGTTTTCTTTGCACTTTGAGCTTGAATTATTTGGTTCTACTCGTGGCAGAAAAGCTTTATTTGACATTAGATGTAAAAAAATGAAATGTTACTAACTACTTATATCTGAAAACCTTACACTGTCCTTGATATAGATTATATAAATTATCAAATTGAGAAACACACACTTCCAAATGGCAGTGGGATTTGCATGGAAACCAATAATGTAATGTAACATAATGTCTCAAACTACAAGGTAGAATATTTTTATTAGACAAAAAAGGTCTAATATATAAAAACTTAGAATAGTATATTAAGAAAATATATAAATTCTTTTGCTTTCAGACTATTACTGTAGATTAGAGATATGTTGTTTGCTGTAAGTATCTTTAAATGTAGTTGTACAGTAGTTTTTTTTTGCAGATCAGAGTCGATAGATAACAGTTTACAGGTGGAACTGCTGCGTTCATGTGTGTGTATTTGTACAGTAAAGCCACTGTGTATGTGTGTGTGTGTGTGTTCACGTGCTGTGACCGGGAGACATTCGATCAGTCCTGAATTGGGTCGATTTATGACGCGTTGGCTATGTTCGCACTGCTCTCCTTAGCGCTCAAATGTGATCGCTGAGCTCGACCACATGCACAGATGAGTGGATGTGGACGGTGTTTCTTACTGCTGTAGATGTTTTAGGTGGAGCTCATCTAAAGTCCTTCCAGTGCAAAATTCAGTCGTGGAAAAAATTATTAGACCACCCCTTATTTTCTTCGACTTCGGTACAACTAAAGGTACATTTGTTTGGACAAATATAATGATAACAACAAAAATATGTCATAATAGTTGAATTTCAGAGCTGATATTTATCTATTAAACATGTTTGGTGTTTTTTTCCCTTTCGCGGTCGCCACAGCGAATCACCTTCGCATGTTTATTTGGGCTTGGCTTGCGCCCCCTTGTGGCTATTGGAATGTATAGCATAAAGAGCCTTTCCCAAGGGATCACCTGGGTCTCAAACCGACTACCTTCAGTCAGTGGTGTTAACCTCTGACCTACCCAAATTTTTTTTTTTTTTTTTTGTAATAATGCAAATTAATTAACTTCTTATGTTAATACCTATGGTGAAAACAGTACTTTTAGATACTCCATTGTTTCTTTTCTGTCTGTTTCAGTCACAAGACATGCACAGGAGTTGGTACTTGATTGCATAACTGTTGTTTTTGATGCTTTTGGTGGTCTAATCATTTTTTCCGTGAGTGGATTGATGTACACGTGGCACAAAAAAAAAAATCAGCTTCCAATGCGATTTGTGCATTTACACTGTTATTGCATAAGCTCTGAACGTAGCTTTCGTTACATTTCTGAGTTTATATCAAACCCCAGACATCATCAAACTGAATATTAGCTGTGAGAACAAGGTCCTTACTGGCTGCCTTTTCAGAATATGACACTAAAAAAAAGTGATTTTCTCCACCGCACATGCTCAGACTTGGGCCTTTTTGGCCTGCTTTGGCGCCCGGAGAAGCACAGTCAGCATGCGAACGCCTTTGGCCACTTTCCTCCCCACCAGAAGTAACCTCCGGGGCTTGTTTCTCATCAGCCGTGACTTTTAACCTGTGTTATTTGGTGTTGTTTACGTCAAAAAAACCACACATTTGAGAAAACGCTCAATAATACTATACTCTGACACTAATACAGCAGGGTACTATTATAAAAGTATGCTTTCTTCAGCAGCGTTTCACCCACAAACACCCCTTATTAGACATTTGGTGTGACTAATCTCCCTCAGGTCCACCCCGAAGCCCAGGGCTGTCATGTCTGTTCTCCATCTCTTCTCTACTCAACTGCCCTATTTCCTTTTCGCCAAATAATGAGACCGCGTTTTTCCTTTTGGACGAGTTAAATTAATGAGAATCAGTAGCTGTGTTTGTCCACTTCAGATAGTGAGGGACTAGAGGAACGCATGCTATACATTAGGATACATAGTGAGTTTTGGTGACACTGTATTTGTAGTGTATATGATTGTCGGATATAAAGGGAATACTATCCAGTGATCCAGATGTAATATTTTATTGTTCCTTCGTAATTAATATAATGTATATGGCTGAACATTCAGTAATAAACTCACTCTTACAGAGACCAGTTTTTGTTTGTGGAACATCACAGTGGGGTCGAGTCTTTTTTTGCTTTTTGTCTTTTAGTTTGCATGTTTTTGTCATCAATGTTCTTAAAACCGCACATTCTGGGGTTCTATGTGTCTGTTATTTCTCTCTATTTAACCTTTAAATTGATTTAGCAGCATTTATTATAATATTATCCGCTGTATTTTGCTGTTTTTTAAATGTCAAAATCAAGTGTTTTTCATTATTTAATTTGCTAATCATGCAAATGATCATAAAAGCTCAAATCTCACTCTTTAACTAAAAAAGTGCCTTAAATAAGGAATAAATAAGTAAGGATAAATAAAAATAAATGAGGAATAAAGCGTGGATCTTAACCCATAAGGACCCAATGTGACTTTTGTGTCAGTTTCCTAATACATTTTTCTTAAGAGATTTGGATTATAATATTATCCTCTGAATTTTGCATTTTTTTTTCCCAGTGAAAATAATCTATTTTCCTATGTTTACTTCACTGATCATGTAGATGTTCATAAAAGCTCAGATTAAAGCCAAATGTTATATCAAAATAGAAAAAAAATGAAGAAAAAGTGACTCGATAAAGTCTAAAAACCAGTGGAAGGGAAAAAAAAAAACATAACATGGATGAGTTCACTCAGATAGTTTAATCGGAATCAAACTCGAAGATAAAGATTCCCAAGGATTAAAAAAAAAAAAAAAAAAAACATAATGATGACAATTATTTGCTATTTTTTTTTTTTTTTTTTTTTTTTGCTAAAACATAATAACCCCTTTTCTGAACCCATTCCTCAGTTGGATATAATACGCAAAACTGTAAAACACTTTTTATGAGCTGGAAAATGGTGAGTAATGGTGAGTCAAATACACCTGATGTTGGTTAGACGGCACTCAGCAAATACAGTAATGCAGGGAAACCCGTCCTGAATCGGATAATATTTGACACATGAAGAAAATAATACAGGTTAAAAACTGTCGCAGGTCTTTTAGCGTTCATTCCCTCACACATTTTAACCCAAAACGACCCAAACATCCACCTCTGACCAAAACCATCAACTGATCTAAACTGTCTAATACCTCCTGATCCACTAATTCTATAAATACATATAAATAATTGGTGCAAAATATAGTTTATCTTCTTTTCATGGTCATCAGATATGAACATGAAAACACCGTCATTTTCTACAGCATTTATTCACCAGTAAAACCCATGTTGGATCAATGACAGTGGATGGAGATGATTGATTTTACACTCTGTTCATGATGTCTTTGCTGTAAAAGTAACTTTTTCTTCAGTTTTCTCCATTTTTTTAAATAATATATCCCCCAACTTTAATCAGAGCTTTTTATGAAAATTGACATGACCAATAAATTCAATAGATTTATTATTTATTAACTTAATTGATCCTACAAAGGAAATTACTTAGTTTTGTACAAAAAAAAAAAAACACTAATAAAAAAAGAGTTAATTAAGTGTGAAGAAATAAAAGCAATAAAGAGTATAAATAAAAAAAATAAAATAAAGGGGAAAAAAATACAAGATGTGGACAAATCTACAGGAAATGGAAGTAAATATACACATATACATTCACTAATAAAGCAAAAAAAAAAAAAAAGACTAGATGTGCACATGTACACATCTACAGGAAATGGAAGTTTAGTTTAATTTACTAACAATATATTTAATAATACTTTTTTTATATACACATACTTAATATCAATATACACATATTTATAACGCACATATAGACCGGTGTCTCATTAACAAAGGCATCTACATATTGCAAGTGTTATAAACAAAAGCACATGCAAAAAAACAACAATGGCAACAAAAATATAAAAATAATATAAAACAACACACATACACATCATGAACTTCTCATCCATAAACATTTGTGCATAATTTATTGCCCCGTTACAATTACAGGTGTTCAAAGTCATTAAATCTCTTATAAGGTTTACACAAATGAATATTTATTTGTCCTCATTATCATTTGCTAAATCAACACTTTTAAAAGGTTCCCATATTTTTTTCAAACATATCCTGCTTTCCTTTTCCTGTGTACGTCAGTTTCTCCAGAGGAAAGGTTCGTATCCAATAAGTAACACTGGGCCTGCTGATCTGTTTCCACAACATTGCAATGGATCTTTTGGTAAAAGTCACAGATCTATTAATATTTATGCAGTTTTGTTGTATTTATGACCTTGTTTATTGTTTATTTGTTCTAGTTCTAGTTTTTAACAGTTATAGGTCAGTTGGCTGTGCATTCATGTGCGCCCCCCCCCCCCATTTTTATCCCCAAATTGTCATGTCAAATGTTTCTGGTTTAATACCTCTTGATCCACCAATCCTGTCAATCCATGCAAATAATTGGTGTCATAGTCATCAGATATGACCCATTTGGATGTTCAGAGGTGCCGTAGTTACTATGGAAACACCATCATCTTCTACAACACTGATTCACCAGTAAAACCCATGGAGTTGGATCAATGACAGTTGTTGGAGATGTTTATTTTTAGATTCAGTTAATGATATATTTTACTGGAAGAGTCACTTTTTCTGAAGTTTTCTCTGTTTTTGATGTAATAACCCTTTAATATAATATCAAAACGGTGAGTAAAGTACATAATCAGTAAATTAAATATAGGAAAATACCTGATTTTTACTGAAAAAGTGCAGAATACACAGGATAATATTATAGTAAATGATGATAAACCACTTATGAAAGGTTCATTTGAGAGAAAAATACATTTGGGGACTGACACAAAGGGTCCCACTGGGTCTTTAGGGGTTAAAAGCGACAGTGTTACTTGCTTTGGTTCTGTTTCCAGACCAGATGGAGGCTTCATCCTCACACTACCTCATCGTCCTCTTCCTCATACATCATTTCATCCTGTCATCTCTTGCTGCTCGGGCAACGTCTGCGGGGTTACTTTGAAAATATAATCCAGATCGCTGATTACCTGCTGCAAATCCCCCGTAATCACTGATACAATAACGTTTCAAAGGGGGGGCAATTGGTTCAGGGAGGGTGGGGGGATTAAAATGCACGCTTTATATTGTGCCTGTGATGAGTGTATTTTGATTATCACCTGCGTCACGCTCTGAATATCATAACCTGGTGAACAAATTGTCCTGGTGTTTGTGAAATCGGTGTCAGCCAAATATAAAAACACATCTTCCTCTTGGCTTAAAATAGATTTTTATTCTACTGCCTCATCCTTCGCAGTAGTCTCTCTCCGTCTTCCCACATCTTTCTTTCTTCTTGTCAATCTCATTTCCTCCAAAACTACTTTATCCCTCCTGTTTGGCTAAAAAAAAATCACTTCTGTCGACTCTTTTTCTTTGATTGTGTCTCTTTATCCGTCCCATTCGGCGTCTCTTTATCCTCTCATCCTCTTATTCCAGGTTTTCTGTCTGTTTTTTTCCCCCTCAGCTCTCCTTTCCCTGAAATTTCAGTTTGTTTTTATCCCTGATCCTAAATCTCTGACCCGCACTGACTTTCAATCTTTACAGCCTTTAGTCACTTTATTTGGTTATATTGGTTTCATACTGGTTTCATACTGGTCCACTTTATATACTCACAGGTGTTGGTCTGTTCTTATCATGTGATCACTGCTGGGATGTGCATAACTGTAGAATACATGTTTAAAGCACCTTGAAATATACCAGGATAATAATTATAATAATCCTGGAATATGCATAATTGAGGAAATTTGGAATATTGTCAAAAATTGCATTATTTACCATTTGACCTCTGGGGGGTGTCGACAACTGATGGAATAAATGCAAAAAAAAAAAAAAAAAAGGATGATTATTTTTACAATCCATGAACACACAAATTTAGACCATTATCAAAAATATCTATTTTTACCACCCTACATTTTACACTACATTCAAAACCTCTTGAAATACCTCAGGATGGCAACGTTTAGTAATCGGAAATAATTTTATTTTAAAAGGGTTGTGACATTCTCTTCTAATAAGCAAACAAAGGGGGCCCTCTAGTGGTCAGAACAAGTTACAGTAAAGCGTGTTTGTCCTTTCAGTGTTCCCGTAGCCAGTATTAGCATAAGCAGCTAATCGATGCAGTTTTATCATTGTGTTTGTAAAAACGTTTGTAAGTATTTAATGTTCAATTGTTTTATGAATGAATAGTAAAAACATTTCGGATGTGAGCTGGTTGGTGGATAAAAAGACATTAATCTGTAAATGCTAATCGTTAGCGTATCTATATATTTTCCCATTTAAGTTAGCATTGAGCTAGCGATTTATTTCCTGTGAATATGATATCTAAGCAAGTACTTTAACACGCAATTAAGAAATAATAACCAAATATTTAATAAAAACATGAATTTATCATCACTGACAAAGTAACAGAGTGAGGAAAAATATACAGCAGTTATTCAAGGTCTGGAAAAAATACTAAAGTGCAAATATTTAGCATAACACACTTTTCTTAATATATGAAAGGACATTATATCCAAAAATTAGAGATGAAAAGATATAAAAGATGTGAATTCAAGGAATTTGTTCAGTGTGATGAACAATAATAATGATAATAACAATATACAATTTTATTAAAAATACTGATCAAATTATCAGTCTTTGGCCACATGTGTTACATTATTATATTTAATACACATCTGTCTGCTGTTTTTTTATTTACAATAAATAACATTGAAAATCAATATAGTATTTGATTATTATGAAATATAAGATTAGACACAGGCATATAATTGCCCCCCCCCCCCCCCCCCCCCAAGTTGCACTTAGGCATGCAGACTGTTTCTACACACATTTGTAACAGAATGGGCCGCTCTCCGTGGAACTGTTATAGGATGCCACCTGTGCAACAAATCCAGGTGTGAAATTTCTGCACTCCTAAATATTCCACAGTCAACTGTGAGCTCTTTATTATAAGAAAAAGGAAGAGTTTGGAACAACAGCAGCTCAGCCATGAAGTGTTAGGCCATGTAAACTCACAGAGGGGTCGGCGGACGCTGAAGCGCATAGTGCACAGAGGTCGCCCACTTTCTGCACGGTCAACTTCTCCAGAGCTTCAAATGTTATGTGACCTTCAGATGAGCCCAATGACAGTACGTGGAGAGCTTCATGGAATGGGTTTCCACGGCCGAGCAGCTGCATCTAAGCCATACATCACCAAGTGCAATGCAAAGCGTTGGATGCAGTGGTGTAAAACCCGCTGCCACTGGACTCTTGAGCAGTGGAGACGCTTTTTTTGGAGTGATGAACCATGCTTTTCCATCTGACAATCTGATGGACCAGTCTGGGTTTGGAGGTTGCCAGGACAACGGTACAGTTCGGATTCCATTGTGCTCAGTGTGAAATTTGGAATTCTGGTGTGGGGGTGTTTTTCAGGAGTTGGGCTTGGCCCCTTAGTTCCAGTGAAAGGAACTTTGAATGCTTCAGGTACCAAAACATTTTGGACAATTCCATGATCCCAACCTTGTGGGAACAGTTTGGAGCGGGCTCCTTCCTCTTCAGCATGACTGTGCACCAGTGCACAAAGCAAGGTCTGTTTGGACATGGATGCCAGAGTCTGGTGTGGATGAACCTGTGGCCTGAACAGAGTCCTGACCAGAACCCGATAGAACACCTTTGGATGAATTAGAGCGGAGACTGAGAGCCAGGCCTTCTGCACCAACATCAGCGTGTGACGGAACCAATGCTCTTTTGGAAAAATGGTTGAAAATTCCTTAAACTCACTCCTCAACCTTGTGGACATCCTTCCCAGAAGAGTTGAATGTGGGAGTGGACCGGCATCATATGGAACCTATGAGTTAGGAATGGGATGGCACTTAAGTTCAAATGTGAGTCAAGGCAGGTGAGCTAATACTTTTGATAATGTAGTGTATTTTAAACATATTTATTTACATATTGCTACTTCCATTCTGAATTTCTGCTGGATACATTCATTTACAACCTTTACTGTTCTTAATTTATACTGTATTCTCATATATTTTCTTATAAATCTAGTTGTAATTCAGGTACAAATTAAATAAACACAGTTTTAGAAACTAGAGATATCTGTCTTTAATGTTGACTAATCAAAAAAATATTGTTTTAGAAAAAAAACAAACAAATTGACTGATGTTCACTCTTGCTTGGCCACGTCCTGAAGTGACGTATTGAAAACGAACAATGCATATTTTTGCTAAAACTCGAGGAGCAATTAACCAGCTAAGAAGTGTCAAAATCATTTTATGCACGAGACAAACATTTGGACCTGTGAGAGGAAAGATGATCAATGTAGCGTGTCACTTCTTGTCTTTTTCTTTGTCCCGCAGGATGAATCTGTGTCAACACCAAATCCATCACTTGTTTCTCACGCCTCAGTTTGTTTGTAGCTTGTTTTTTTTTTCTTCTTCTCAGATTGTTGTTGTTTCATTCTCATCACACTCCTGCCTGTGCGTCTGCCTGTCCTCCCTTCGTATTTTCCGTCTGTCCCCTGGTCTCTGGCTGCTTCTCGTCCACCTCCTCCCCGCTTTCGACGTCTCCCACAGGACCGCTCTGTTTACTCTTCGTCTCCTTGTCTCGTTCTCCTCCAGCGGAGGATGGAGACGTATCTCACCGCTGTGTTCACCGAGGGAATAACAGCTGCCACTTTGTTGAACAGGAACTGACAGAGGGGAACCAAAAAAAGGGGGAAAAAATGAAACTAAGTAAAAACATGTAAACCTGAAGCATTTCAAAGCTTCCAATTAAAGTTAGTCCGTTTTCTGGGATTAAATAAATCAGTCTGTGAAGGTGAATGATACAGCAACTTGTCCTCTGTTCCCAGGGTCTCACAACAAATCTGAACACCACACCAGAGTTATTTATTAGCCAGTGTTTGTGTGGACCAGGTGTGTGTGTGTGTGTGTGTATTAAACCTCCAACAGCCCCTTCCCTCCAGCCAGCGCTATAAATATGAAGGTGTTCATCCTCATGTTGCCAGGTTAGATAACAGCAAAAGACCAGAGGTGAATGCTGATGAGGTAATTAACTTTCAGGCTGTTGTTGTTTTTTTTTTTGTTTTTTTTTTTACCTGGCTGTCACTTTACAAAAATTCCAAAGCAAATGGGCACAGATGAAGGGTCTACAGCCTGACCTCATCCTTCAGAGGCAAAACCCTCACATTTGCAGGATGTGCAGGTTCAGTACCAACCCAAACGGGCATAATATGTAATATTTGGAGTTATTTGCAAACTAATTAATTCTCCAGAGGAGAAAAAATAAATAATATGAAGCAAATGAAAATCAGCGGTAATCACCCACGGGGTCTAAACCTGATCTGTAGCCTTGTTGGTTTAAGCCACAGGTGTCAAACATACGAGCAGTGGTCCAAAATGAGGCCGACAAAGGGTCCGATCTGGCCCGTGGAATGAATCTGCAAAATGAAAAAATTTTATACAATCAAGAATGTTGAACTCCGATGTGATGTCAGATAAAATAACAATATAACAAGTGGTTCCAGGCATAACAAACCCCGCCCCTCGCACTTAATGTAGCTTATTTTGGCACCGATCCAGCTGATGTCATCATGTGTATGTGTGTGCTGATGTTAGCGTAACAATGGCCTCTTTATATGTGCCAAGTTTGAAGTAAATTGAAACAAAATTGATGTTTTCATAAAAAACATAAAAAAATGCATTAAGAAATTCAACTTTACCCTACTTTTTATTCTGGGTCACTGGCAATCTATAAATCCAATTTAGTCTGAATTCAAACAATAGTTTTGCTGCTATAGACAGTTGAATTTTTGCTCATTATAAGTAAATGGGGAAAAAAAAGATTTAATAATTTAATAAACTCATCAGACAAACTGGTAATGGGATACTGACTGATGTAATTAATGCAAACAGTGTTATTTAGATGTAGACTGGTTCTAATTCCCTACTCAGATTTACACATGTCCACCGTGGATATTAAACTGTATATGAAGAAGAGCTTATTAGAAGTTTACAACAAAAACTGAACCTGGAAACTAACCAACCAACTAACCTTTTTTTTTAAATAATTTGTCTTCATATAGTAGAATTTTGAGGGAAAAAAAAAATTATGTATTCTGCAATAACACTGTAACATAAGAAAATGCTTTTTTTAAAAGTAGTGCTTTAAATACTTATCAGATGCACATTTAAGAACTGTAGTTACCATATGTTTAAAAAAACAACAACTCAGATTAAGAAGTTTCAAAGGGAGTACAGATGTTTTTCCTCAATGATATTTTCAGCACTGTGAAGGGGGAAAAATCAGTTACGCAGAACAAATTGTTGTGATTAATTATTCTCCCAGCAGAAATTAAACAAACAGGCTTTTAATGACACGTGTAATCAAGATAAACAGATTTTATTGGACATTTTCTGTTCCAGTGTGGAAGATTTACAGGGTTTATGAGGAGCTAATGGTGGACAATGGTGTTTAATTACATGAAAATAACAATTCTTATGTTTTTGTCATCTTAGAATGAGCCTTTTGTTGTATAAATAAACAGATCACGGTGAACCACCATATTTCCATAGAAGACATTTCAAATTCTGTTTATTATAAGGAAATGGGAGAAAGAAAAGGAAATATTTGAAAAATTCTTAAAATTTGAACTTTGACCTACTTTACCCAAAATGTAATCAGATCTATTCTGGGTCACTGGCAACCTATAAATCCAATTTGGTGTGAATCCAACCAATAGTTTTGCTGCTACAGACATTTGAAATTTCACACATTGTAAGTAAATGGGGAGAAATAAGGATTCAAAAATTCACAAAAAATTTAAACTTTGATCTACTGTTCCCAAAATTTAAATATTATTATTCTACATCACTGGCAATCTATGAAACAAATTTGGTATGAATCCAACCAATAGTTTTGCTGTTACAGACATTTGAAATTTCACCCATTGTAAGTGAATGGGGAAAAATAAGGATTCAAAAATTTATTTAAAAAATTAAACTTTGATCTACTGTTCCCAAAATTTAAATATTATTATTCTAGGTCACTGGCAATCTATGAACCAAATTTGGTATGAATTCAATCAATAGTTTTGCTGCTATAAACAAACAAACAAACAAACCTAACCAAAAACATTACCCCTTGCCCCCCCTTCAGGGTGTGGGGTAATAAATATGGGTCGTCTATGTTTTTATATGTATATCTATATATCTATATATATATCTATATCTATCTATCTATCTATCTATCTATCTATCTATCTATCTATATATCTATCTATCTATCT
>JAPSES010039718.1:0-12355 GCA_029822895.1 Maxillicosta whitleyi
ATTAGTACCATTACTTCATCATTCCTTACATTAGTACCATTACTTCATCATTACATTAGTACCATTACTTCATCGTTCCAATACATTATACCAATTTGGTATGAATTCAATGTACAGTTTTGCTGTTAAGATATTAACAAAACAACCAAACTGAACCCTTACCCTCCCCTTTGGGGGGCAGGGTAAAAATGGGACTAATGAGTAAATTCTAATCCTATGTGTAGGGTCTTAATATAGACGTGGGTTTATTTTGCACCCATTCTTCTCACTCCTCCCACACACTGTGCTGTCCACGCTGCTTGTCTCCTTTGAATCTATTGCTGTCCTGCAGATTGAAGTCAACAGCTCCTCCATCCATCATCGCTTGGCAACAGCTGATGTTGATCATCACAGAGGAGTCTGACTAACTTCAAGTGGCAGCCTACTTAAATCCAGATGAGGCGGTGGTCACATGAACAAGTGCATGGTTCAAATACAACCTTTTTGTCCATTTCTTTGGCCATTCATTGAGACGTACAGTTGTTCAAACTACGATTTGATAATGCGCCCTCCAAAAATGGATTTGATATCTATCTGTCTATCTGTATATAAATATAATTTTATCAGGTTATACATTTTCTAAAAACAAAACAAAACATGGGGCTTAAATGTAATCCATATGTGGGTTTCTGCATATTCTGTCATTCAGGTGTGAGGACGTGTAGACCACAGAGCTAATGGGATCCGTCCTGGTGGTCTGTCATCAGGGTCATTATGGAATGATGTGTCTAATATGCGTGTGTGCCATTCTTTGTGTTGCAGTGGGTGTAAAAGCCCAGTGGGTGAGCAGACGGCTGAAAACATCTAACACATTTGTTCCTGAATTCCTCCAGTGGTGGATTCTGACAAACAATCTGCTTGTGGTTTTTTCTCCCTGAACAGAAGCTGATAAGTGTTGGGTCTGTTCACAGCTGGAATGCTGCCACCAGGCCTGTGAGTGTGTGTTGGCTTATTTATTTGACAACAGTCTGTTGTGGGACCCAGCAAAAACTGATGTGGGATTGAAATGTTAGACTTTTGAATACGATTACTGTGCCTTCTGTGGTTTACACACGGGGACAAAATTGTTGGTACCTTTCAGTTAACCCTTTATTGGGCAAATTACTGTTTTTGGTCATTTCCACACATCACAAGACTGTGACAGCAACAGTTCCAGTGAGGACAGTGAGTCCCCAATCTGAGGTCCAATGTGGTCTACAGGGTCTGTAAGGTCCACCTGTGCATGAATAGTGAGTGGACCTGCTTTGGTACCATGAAGTAATGGTACTAATGTAATGATGAAGTAATGGAACTAATGTAAGGAATGATGAAGTAATGGTACTAATATTAGGAATAAAGTTCAAAGGGATCATGTGGGTGTGGACATGTGTCTGAACCAGTGCTTACAGTGGGTACAAAAACATTTCAGACCCACTTAAATTTTTCACTCTTTATCATTTCAGTTTTTTTCTCCTCAATGTACAAACAGCACCTCACTTTGGCAGAAAAAAACATAATTGTAGGCATTTTGGTAAATGTATTTAAAAAAAAAAAAAACTAATTCATATATCCCATGGCCATAAGTGTTCAGACTCTTTCAGATTAGTTTATTTATATTTAGTTTGCAGACGTGGGTCACAGCAGGACAGACCATTAGACACATATTCCACAGATCTGAAGACTCCAGTAGCAATAAATGGATAAAATACATTTAAAACCTAAAAACAACACATGCAAATGCATGGTGTACCCTCCACTACACATGCATTGTCAGCCTGATGGCGGAAGGAATAAAAGAATTGGTGCAACAGTTGGTTTTCCTGCTGGGAGGTAGACAGCGCCTCCCAGAGGACATCAAGGTAAACCTGTTTTTGAGCACAAAAACAGGGTGAGCAGTAATCTGCTGTTTGCTTTCTGGAACACCTGCCTGTAGTCAGCACCCCTATGAAACTAGCACAAGTTTGAACTGGACAAGATGTTTTTGTTTTTCACTGACAACCCATGACACCAAGATATAAAAGAAAAGATTAGAGAAAAGAAAAACAATTGCATATTTAACTGAGGTTTTCCGTTTCTTCTGATCATTCTGGAGATGGTTCTGCTCCTTCATTGGAGTCCAGCTGTGTTTAATTAAATTGATTGGACTTGATTAGGAAAGGTCCACACCTGACCATAGACCTCACAGCTCACAGTGCATGTCAGAGCCGATGACAATCAGGAGGTCCAAGGAGCTCAGAGACAGAACTGTGGACCGGTCCAGATCTGGACATGGTTACAGAAGAATGTCTGCTGCACTGAAGGTTCCTCAGAGCGCAGTGGCCTCCAGAATCCTTAAATGTTAGAGGTTTGGGATGACCAGAACTCTTCCTAGAGCTGACCGTCTGTCCAAACTGAGAGAAGAGCCCAAAGACCACTGAGCTCCAGAGATGCAGGGGGATAATGGGGAAAAAAAGGTGTAGAACAGGGGTCTCCACTCCTGGTCCTCAAGGGCTACTGTCCTGCATGTTTTAGATGTTTCCCTCTTCCAACACACATGATTGAGATGATAAACCTATCATCAAGTTCCACAGGAGCCTGATAATGATCGACAGGTGTGCTGGAAGAGGGAAACGTCTAAAACATGCAGGATACCAGCCCTCAAGGACCAGGACTGGAGACCCCTGTTGTAGAAGGTCAACTATGACATGTACAATCCACATCATAGTTTTATACCAAACCTATCAGATCATTCATTAAATCTCTGTTTTTCATTATTTGTGCTTTTTTCAGTGTTATTTACCTGAATTAAGCCACTTTTGAGGAGTTGTTTTTTGTTTTTCGTCTGTTTCATGTTCTGGTTTGACCTCCTGAGACCCAGAAAAGAACACATTTTGTACTTTTTGAACCATCATCAACCAAAAATAATGACTTATTTACTCAAATGAAGTCATTTTGAATAATATAAAATATAAATGTTCTTCAAATATTACCAAAGCTTCAACAACATGATGAAATATTTTTCCCTAAAACACCCCCTGGCCTTCTTCCATGTAGCCCTGGGGCTACACATACCTCACTTTGGGAACCCCTGGGTTACATGAATAATGAAACAGTGAGCTGCAGTTTGTTATTGTAGCCACTAGAGGGCAGCAGAGCACAGCAGCACAGGACCAAGCAGTGATAACTGAATCTAAAGTAAAATGTTAAAAACTTTAAACATAGAGGTAGACTCAAAAATATGAAAACTATGATAATGAATGAATAATCTGTATTTTATTTAGGAATTATTCAAACAGAAAGATGCTTTTAAACCTTTATTCGGGGGAAAAAAACAACAGTAAAAAAAAGTGCAACTGAGCTATTTCTAAGCCTCTGAACAAACAAATGAAAATACTGATATAAATTTATTACAATGAATCCATCTGTTGAAGAGACTGGACCGTTTAATGTAGGAACTAAAAATGAACATATTGTTAATATGCATCTCTGAAAAAAAAATAACCTTCAATAAATCCATGTTCTGGTGGTCACTGATTAAAACACAGGTCTTAATGTTAAAGGCTGATGTTTGATTTTATTAAATATGTCACAGTTGATGGATTTCTATAACTTTACAATCTGAGTTTTGTTCAAATGTTTGAAATCAAGGGTGTAGACCAGGGGTGTCAAACTCGTTTTAGTTCAGGGGCTACATTCAGCTAAATTTGATCCGAAGTGGGACGGACCAGTAAATAATAATAAAATATTATACAAATAATGTCAATTCCAAATGCTTCTATTTGTTTTAGAGCCCCAAAAAAAGTATATTTAAATTATGAAAAGGTTTACATCTACAAACTGTCCTTTCAAACAATGTGAATAACATGAACAAAGTATCTATAGCAGTGTATATATATATATATATATATATATATATATGCTATAGTATCTATAGCAGGTGTGTCAAACTACAAAGTTCAGTTCCACATTCAGCCAAATTTGAGCTGAAGTGGGCCAGACCAGTAAAATAACTCAATAATATATAAATAATGTCAACTTTAAACTTTTCTCTATGTTTTAGAGTGAAAAAAGTAAAATTACTTTATAAAAATGTTAACATCTACAAACTGTGCTTTAAAACAATGTGAATAATATGGACAAACTGAAAAAGAATCTGTCTAATTTTAATCATATTCTGTCTCAGTTCATCATTTACACAAGTTCATTAAAATGTACAGATCACAGTGGATCTACAAAACATTTAATAACAGGCAGAATATTGGTAAAATTGCAGTTAGTTCTCTTAAGACATTTCAGGTTGTTCATATTTGTTCAGGTTATTCACTTTTTTTTTTTTTTTATTCACAGAGTAATATGACCATGTAAGGAATTAGGGGGGAAAAAAATATTAGTGTCCATCTGAAGGTGATTTAAAGTGTTAACCCAGTGCAGGGTCCATTTGGAGCGTGTTCGGTTCAAATTGGTATTTACATGTTTGTGTTCACACCTAAAAAAAAAAAAAAAAGCCCAGACTTTCCAGGTAAACAAATAAAGTAGGTGTGAATTTTTTTTTTTCGTAATATCAACAGCTTTGCATAGTTATTAATAAATGAAGAGTTCTTTTTCCGAAAAAGCTATATATCCATATTCAAAAATTAAGTGTTTTTATTGTTATATATTATATTTCTCAGTCAATATCACCGTTATCATGTTTAAAATTGTTATGGAAATAGCAGATAACATTAACCTTGTTCTAATTTTCCTGATGCTATCTTAAAATTAATCATGACTTTATTTTTTGTATTTTTTTTTTATTTTATGACAACCACTTGTCTCAATTTTGTTGAAGTCATCCCAACTCCTTATAGTGAAGACAGAAAACTACAGATAACTGAACAGAATCTGAGTGTGGAGTTGCAGAAGCAGAAGGTGTAAATAAATCAGTCTGACCCAGTTTCAGCAGAAACCCTCCTTCATGAGTGAATGTACATCAATACTGCAGAAATGTGTTCTATAAATACCCCCACAGTCCCACCAGCTACTGCTGCTCCCCCCATCTGCTCGCTTTCTTCGATATCTGCTGCTGCATCTTCTTCGATCTTCATCCTTGTACCTGGCTGACATCACATGCAGGTGCTTCCAGATGCTCCAGCACACTCTAATATTGATTTAAGCTAAAACATGTCAAGGATCATTTCACTGATGATATTTCACCCCCAAAGAGCTGAAAACAGAATCAGATCTATATTCTGTTGTTAATGCCTACATTTCCCATAATGCAGCTGGACAGGTTTACAGGATTCTCCACTTCTGTCTTTGCTTCTCCCATAAAACACAGACTGCAGTTGTATCTGCTCCTCTGACTGTATGTTTGTTTGTTTGTTTGTTTTTTTACTTTCATTTTTATTATTTTCAACATTTATAAACTACAACAGCATATTAGGGCCACATAAGAAAATAAAAACGCTTGTCACTATGAGGATGAAGTAATAAAATATCAAGATAAAAACTGTAATTTTCTGAGAAAAAAAATTGTGGTTTAAAAAAGAAAACCTTATAATTTAACAGAAATAATGTTAAACTTTTATAAGATTAAAGTTGGTGTTCAATATTTTTATTTTTCAAAATCACCAAGTAGCTTTAATTTAATTTGATTTATCATATTTTTCCACCTGTTTTTAAATGACAACTTTATTTTCATAAAATAATGTCTTTGTTCTCAGAATATAATGATTTTAATCTCATGAAAGTATAACATTATTTTTGTTAAATGATACGTTTTTTTTCTTTTTTTTAAACTACGACTTTATTCTCACAATGTTATGGCTTTATTCTTGTAAATTATTTGTGTTTATTTTCATAAAATGATGGGTTTTATCTCAGTATTTTATGACTTTATTCTCACAGTGACAAGTGTTTTTATTTTATGTCACCCTACTACACCGTCATAAGAAAAAATAACAACAATGCTTGGGAGCCCCATTATTAATACTCCATTCATTCTGTGCTTCTTCATTTATGCCTTTTTTTTGTTGCTGTTTTGGGTTCTGAATAAAGTCCATTTTTCTTCAAACTGTGCTTCTTGTCATCTCTGTCGGTGAGTCAACTTTTCCATTATGCAGATTTCTTCTATAATCTCCGTCCGTTACCTGGCCCCATTTCATCAGATCAATATCTATCAGATGCTTGTATATTTTCCTTAATATAATTAAAATGACAAAGATGAAGTATCATGTCGTTCACAGGGCTGTATCCCAATACCTCCTTTATGCTTATATTTATATTTTCCCAAAACAAAGGCAATTTATGACATTTCCAAAATACATGTGAGTGCTCTGCTTCCATTCTTCACATTTTCTCCAGCATAGTAATTATGTACTCACATATTTACTCTTAACCTTACGTGTGATTAAAAAAAAACAACAACAAAAGAATACATCAAATTCTCCCTCCACATCTGCGAATTAGTGGATGTCAGATGTATTTTCTACATATCTTGCCCATTGTCATCTGAGATATTTGTATTGAATTTGTATTTTTCATGTATTTAGTTGAATGTTTGTTCAGTTTCTTATGTAAAGCTCATATGATGCTAATTTTCATTTATTTGCACAAATTGATTCTAATTTGGATTTCTGAATGAATCGTAAAACTGCAAATCATTATTAGGACTGATTTCTCTTCATAAACAACCCCAGATCAAAGCTTTAATGAACTAGACTGTAATGTCCCAGTCTATTTTACTGTTTTCCCAAAACCCCCAGTGACAAAGAACCACAGTGAGAAGGCTGGTTTAAAACTCATATTTATTTCACTTATTGTTCTATAAAATTGATTCTGAAGCATAGTTAATATCAGCAGTGTGTATGTGTGTGTGTTTTGTGGTGTTTTTAGTTTGTGAGTAGAGCAACATGCACTGAAAGGCTTCAGATGTCCTTGATAGGGGGCGGAGTCAGCCCAGTGACTGACATGAAGGGGGTGTGGCTTACAGGACAGAGGCAGCATAATTATATGAGCACTCAGCTGCTATGATGTCATTCCACACCAACCAATCAGGTAAGACACCTGACTGAATTCACCATGTGTATGATGCACATATATGTATATGTGTATAGCAGAGGCAGTGTTACCATGACAACAGGGGGCAATAGGAGGAGTTTTGCTGTTGGCTAATGAGGTTAAGTTACACACAATAGAACACAGAGTGTTTTAGGGTTATCAGGATCAGTAGGTCAAAGGTTAGAAGTTCCGTTGACAGCTTTTATGAAGGAGCCTCTTCTGTTGTTTCTCATTGGATGGGAAGAAACAGGAAGTGACTTCTGGTTGGTCATACCGAGTCTATAAATGAATAAATGAAATCAGTGAAATATAAATATGACTAATTCATTTAGATGTGATATTTACAAGCAACACAACAGTTATTCAAAATGTGATTATCCCCTTGTGATTGGTTGGAGTTATAGTCATAAGCCCCGCCCCTTCTACGTTGCCCAGTGTGAGACAGGCTAAGAGTGCATTCATACGTAGTTGGGGATTTCTGAAAACAGCGATTTTTCTCTGCATTTATGCCTATCATTTACACGATAACAACTAGCACGTGCACAAAAACAAAGGTTTCTAAAAAAAACTCTGGCCAAAGTGGAGATTTCAGAAACAGAGATCTCAGACAGAACAGCTGTTCACAGTCATAAATAAGGACTTCGTTTACCATCCACTGAACTGGACAGAACAGAGAAAGGACTGAAAAACACAATATGAAAGATGTAGAAACTCATAAAGCTTTATTCTATATCCAGATCCTGTTAACAGATGCAGTGGGCGCTAATTAGCTACGATGCTAAGACTCACTTGCACCAAACTTCTTTATTTTGTCATTTGTTTAATGCTTTTAACTTTACTTATCAGCTTTCTTCTTCTAAACTGTCTCATCATATGTGAAGTGCTAGAATGAAACTGTGTAATGAAAATGTGTTTTATGGAATCTGAGACAGAACTGCAGCACATTGCAGCGGAAGTAATGAGATGCAGATAGAGACATAAGGGCAGCTGTACACTGATTGGTTGACTGATCCATGTGACTACACATTTCCATAGTGTTTATATACATGTATGTGGTACAGTTGAGTCAGACAAACTGAATAAAACTGTCCACACTGACTCTTGATTGAAACCAACACTCAGACTAAATATAATTTGTTGTTTATTTGGTTTCTTAATTTTCTCAACAATAAACTCGACCAGGATAAACAGGTTTGTTTTTTTTTGTCTGTTTCCCATGTATAGAAACAGTGTTTTTGAGCTGATACAGTGTATGATAATCCGCATGGACATGAATATTCATAGTCAAAGATCCATGTTCTGTGTTATTATTGGATGTCTACCTGTGTGCACATCTATTCAGTCATTCAGGTGACAGTGGTAGAGCACTGGAGTTGTTTATTTCTATCACTGTGGTCATGTTCACACTGTAAACCAACTATTATATGGACCGATTACAATCAAACTGAGATCACTTGGATGCTTGAATGCAGCGTGATTCCTGCTTTCACATATGAATAATCGAACCAAGCCAAAGACTGGAACGGCTCCAGTCGATCCAGGCGTGAAAACACCAGTAGGTTTTTCTTTGGTACTTTTCTTGTGGTTTTAAAAACATCTCCGAATTTGTTTGACAAGCTTCTTATTCAAAGGAAGGTCGAGCGGATCGGTCAATCAACCAGGGTGTGGCTGACCTTCTGCCTCTATCCACGTGTAAGTAATGTTTTGTTCTTTTCAGGATTCTGATTGGTTAACGGTACTTGACCCTCTCTATACTCTTTCATCTACAGGCCTGACATGTTCTTTGACAGAGTAGCTACATGTAAACATGAGTTTTCCAAAAACAATCATCATCAGGATTTTTTAAAAATGGAGACGGGGAAATATTTGTTTTCTGAAATACCCAGCTACATATATTGACTAAACTGACAAACTGACTATTGGTTTATGTTGGGTTGTTTTCTTACCTACTATGCATCCTGTTGAGTTTCTTCTCCGCCTGCCTCTGTTTTTGGGATGTCAGCCTGCAGAATGAACACAACAAACACCTATGGTAACCAGGCAACCTGCACCGTCAGTTCAAGCTACATTTCTCCGTAAACATGTAAAGCTAATTATTTTTATGAATACCATTATTATTGTCACCCCCCTCACTGTCATCCCCAGGTTATAAACTGTCATTAGGTTGGTTCCACTGAAGCTGTGGCTCTGAACTTCAGCTTCTATGTAAGTACTGAAGCTTTTTCACCAATAACAGGTTCAAACATTCAGAATCCACATCAGTTTAAAGTTCAGCCTAATGTCAGCCGGTGATGAATATATCCACTAGTTTACCAGGGTGGAAATGGGCCATCCAAACATAATAAAAACATAACTAAAACACACGTTTTCTTTTAAATGAATTCATTTATGTATTGGTGACCATCACAGGGCAGATTTAGTGGAAATGGCAAAATAATCTTCCAAACAAAATACAATCTCATATCAAATGTATTATTTTTAACCATTCAAACAACTTTTCATGTTTACACTGCTGTTTATATTTTTACTATGTTTAACTCATTTTCTATTATATTGATATACTTTCAACAATTTATTTTTACTCCTCTTATGTGTTAATCTTAGAATTGGAATTCCATGAGTTAGTGTCAAGTCTGACTTTGACCCAACACAATGTTAATGTGTATGAGCTCATCACTGTCATTAAGACATGGATTTAACCACTAAGACAAACATGATAAAAACACCAATAATAGGCAAACGGCATTAGGATCTGGTCCATGTGTCTTCCCTTTTCCCTCTATAACTCCTTCATTGTGACCTCCTGGTGGCACTGTGAAGCACTTTTCAAGTTCCTCTGTACAGCTGGGGCTCGCTGCAGCTGGTGCACACCTGCAGGCGATGTGCAGTTTACTGACTATTTAACACCTTTTCAGACTGATGCAGATCACCAGCTGATTCTACTCTAACTGAGAGACACCTTCCCTCATGATGCTCACTTAAGAGCTTGAAAACAGAGGAAGTCAGCCACTGCCTTTGTCTCATCATGATGCAGCTACAGATAAGACTTTTCAGCTGGCACTGCTGAGCCTTTATTCTGTTTTCTACTGCCACAGCCACACTGTTCCATTGTTCACCCACTGCTGCCAGCTGCTATTACTTCACTGTTCCACCGCTACCCACTGCTACTGCTACACTGGTCCATCATTCATCCACTAACACCAACTACATCTGCCACATCCTTCACCAGACTGTTCATCGACCACTGCGGACACTCAAATGGACTTCCTCTTCCCTCTCCACTTCCCATTTCCCTATTGAAACTTCAATAAACCTTTTTTTTTTTTTTTTTTTTACCTCTGCCAAGGAGGTTATGTTTTTGCCTGGGTTTGTTTGTCCGTTCATTAGTTAGCAACATAACTCGAAAACTTATGGACGGATTTTGATGAAATTTTCAGGATTTGTTGGTAATGGCACAAGGAAGAAATGATTAACGTTTGGGGGTGATCCAGAAGAAATCCTGGATTCTGGATCACTTTGAATTTTTCTTTAACATTGGGATCAATGGGGCCAAAAATGTTGTTTCTCAGTATCTCAGTTAATTATTGACCAAACCTAATGAAATTTTCAGGAAATGTTCACTCTGAGACAAGGAACAGATGATTAAATTTTGGAGGTGATCTGGATCACCGTCTGGATCCAGGAATTTTTTAAAGGATTCGATATCATTATTATTGGCATTGTTGTAGTACTACCAAATGTCCACCAGATGGCAGTGGAACTCCTGTTTTCTCATATAGTGGCTTGGCGGAGGTTTGCGCTCTGAGTGCTTTTCTAGTTGTTGTATTGCGTAGTTAGTCTTTTCCAAATGTTGTCTTGCAAAGCTAAGCCTCTGAACACAGACTGGAGGCAAACATGGTGCAAAAACCACAGGCTCAAAGTCCACGATTTAGGGAAAGATGTAATAGTTATGAAAACCAAATAAGACATACACATGTGGTGTTGGCCAGTCTCTGTTGTGTACACACGTACCCAGGCAGATGGAAAAATTGTTTTGATCTCATGTGTTCTCGCACCCACATAAAAACTCTGCTTCAGGTCACTCCATCTCCAACCTCAGTGGATATTTTGGAAAAGTCTGTTTTTGTGCTCGTGTGTAAAAGGGTATACAGAGTTTGGTGGTCCTCAATGGCATCTGTGAGGTTTGTTTATCCTAACCCGAACCCCACGATGGCGCCCTACCACATATTTATGTGGGTTCATGTGGATGAAAACCTGTCTGAAAGTGACCTCTTGTGTACGATGTTATTATAGAAAGTAGAGGCAGCGACATATCCATTTCAATAAGTACCAGTCTACATGTATACATGGCCTCCCACTGCAAAGGACTTTAAATCTATAATCCACCACAACGTCCTCCTGTCTGTTGAATAAAGGCTGAACAGCTTATGGATCCCTCCACGAGAGATTATGTTCCCTCTTGATCATATAATAGCACAGTCTACATTGGATATGGCCTCATGTTTATGACCCAATGGAAGTGGCTTTTCAGTTTAGTTGAATATAAATGCCATTTCTGCAACACATCTGACTCAATACTCACTCACAAATGCATCACAACGTGGTTATATACTGACATTACTGCTGGGTACTTTGTGTTTCAGACTAAATGGGCAGACGCTGTTCGACGTAGACTCACCTGGGAGGTCGGTCCGTGCAAAGTGTCCGTCTCCACCTTTGTTTGCAGTGATGATCATATCTAATAAATAAATAAATAAATAAATAAAATCAGAAGACTGTTGGTGTTGATGCCAAGTCACACACTCCAAACATTCCCCATGAACCCTGATTGGAAGACTTTTAACGTGTGAACCTTTACCTTTAATCGCAGGTTAAAGGGTTAACGGGCGAACCTTTACCTTTAATCGCAGGTTAAAGGGTTAACGTGTGAACCTTTACCTTTAATCGCAGGTTAAAATGCAAACCTTTACCTTTAATCGCAGGTTAAAGTGTTAACGTGTGAACCTTTACTTTTAATCGCAGGTTAAAGGGTTAACGTGCGAACCTTTACCTTTAATCGCAGGTTAAAGGGTTAACGTGCGAACCTTTGCCTTTAATCGCAGGTTAAAGGGTTAACGTGCGAACCTTTGCCTTTAATCGCAGGTTAAAGGGTTAACGTGTGAACCTTTACCTTTAATCGCAGGTTAAAGGGTTAACGTGCGAACCTTTGCCTTTAATCAGGTTAAAGGGTTAATGTGCGAACATTTACCTTTAATCGCAGGTTAAAGGGTTAACGTGTGAACCTTTACCTTTAATCGCAGGTTAAAGGGTTAACGTGTGA
>JAPSES010039729.1:0-12354 GCA_029822895.1 Maxillicosta whitleyi
ACTTTTATGAATGATATATGCATTCTATATGCAAAAGTTTCCTCTCCATAAGTGCACATTATAGGAAAAAAAAGTTTAATGTAGCCTAATGAGCAAAAATAGTAATTATGCTTCACCAAATTATGCATGGACATTGCTAAGCATGTCCATCTTTCTTGGTAGTTCTTCTTGGTTCAACTGGATTGGTTTAGCTCTGTACTGTCTGTGAGTTTCCGGGTTGTTGACCAGAGGGGTGGATCACTGTCCAAATCTTTCAAGGTGGGGTTTGTTTGGTATCAAGTGAGTTCCAAATGAAGATGGATTGCAGAGTCTTGGCCTGAAGTGGAGGCTCTCCATGTTCATGTCTCTCCATGTCTACTTTCACCTCTGCAAAAATAAAAATAAAAAAACCCAATATTATGGATGCTGTCCGTATTAGCCTTATTTTTCTGTTTATAAAATACTTACCTTTCAGCACCATGCATTTGAGTCTAGTCATTCACTCCATCATGACATTTGGAAACAGACAGACAGAAAACATTTTAAATAAATTTGAGTCGCTGGATCCACCCAGATAAAGGTATAACTGGATTATGACACTGTGCCAACACAAGAACCTGCATCAAACACCTCAGTGACACTGGACGTAACTCCACCCCCTGGGCTACATACCCCAAAAAATAGGAGACCCAAAGGGTACCAGGGCCTCTATAGGTGCAACTGGCTCATTCTAATCAAATGGAACAACAACAATTCCTATTTCCAGTTGTTCATACACTAATGAATGGAATCATCTTCATACTAGCCCAAAGCACCACTGACATAAAGCGGGAAAGAATGGGCCATAATTTATCATTTGTATTTAAATAATGGGGAAAGAAAAAAGTAGATTTTTGACCTTGGCAGATGACTCTACTCTCAAAGTACCCTTTGACTCCAGGTATAGTCACTAAAAGAAACAGTTGGTAATTTTATTGTCTTCATCATAAATAATCAGAAACTAGTAGCTCCAAGCACTTATGTCTTTGTGTCCCCACACAACTCAGGGCAGGCCACCATTGAGGGGTTTTGGTGACTGTGGGAAAAGAGCCATCTTGGGGTCTGACATGTAAACATAAGTAAACATAGCATAGTTATTTTGTCCCCTAGGTGGGGCTACAAAACAGCAGCATAGAACATATATGTACATTTTGTTTCAATCAGATGATGTTTGTATTGCAAATTTGGTTTCCTGTTGCCAGTAAAGAACGTTATAAGTCAAATTCAATACTGTCATGTCACTATGTTCAGGTGGGACTCTTTTTCTGCATGTGAACTTTGATGAGGAATTGGCAAGGTACAGTTGAGTTATAACAATGTCTTGCTTTGTAGCAAAACTTCAGAACTGCACATGGCACTACAAACACATAGTTTCATATACGTTTTTCACCTTGAAAATATTCCGTCACCAATTTGTTAAAGCTTATCTGACCAAGTTTTCCTTGTGTAACCTGTTATGTGCAACCTGTTAGGAGGAACAAATCAAAAGGTAAAACTTGTCATTTCCTGTCACCAGTAGGTGGTGCTAAGTCAAATTGAAGATTGTTATATCATTACATTCAGGACAGGACTCATACTGGACATGTGAAGTCTGGTGCAGATTTGATGCCCTTAAGTCTTAATAAAATGATCAGATACAATATGGCCTTTGCCACCAATGTCTGTAAAAAGTAAAATTAAACTTAATTATTGTCAAGTGCTAAAGTCAGGATAAGAAGGAGAAAGTCGTGTAGGGTCACATGGTGCATACCCCTCACAGTAACCATTAAAGTAGGGCACATTATTTCCTTTTAAAGTCAGTACCCCTGTTTCTATTTATTTATTTATTGTTTTGTTTTAATTGTTCTTTGCTAATACATAGGCTAGTCTATGTTTGGATGTCATATTTATTTTTATAGAGGGTAAAATGTATTTAAATGCCCATTTTTTCCTAGGAAGATAATTACAATGGTATTCTATCTTTATTATCAGAATCAGAAACATATTATCAATCTTGTAATGGGAAGGTATTGACCCAAACCAAGCCTGTTAAAGTCTGATAGGCTTTATGATTTAAAAAAAATATTTTTTGTTATTGCAATAGTGGTACAAAGTAGTATTACAATTGAGGAGAGACAATGTTGCCTACATTTCTTTGATAGAGGGTGTTACTGACTGTGTTGTATGGAGATCTTTGCCAAAAAAACAAAAAAAGGGTTGAGAACTACTGGTTTGACCTGTGATTAGTAGTCCATCTTCTCTTACCCTCTCAGTAACTCGATCTCTCCTCAAACATAAAAGAAAATGTAGGCACTCTTCTAATCTGAGCACAACTACTGCATTCATGTTGTGGCCCTGCAGCACAGCATCTCACTCAAGCTCTGTCAATTTAACCCCTGAACCCCCTGCATTCTCGAGGACCAAACTGCTACCTGTACTGAAATCTTAAATGATTTTGCTGGTCTGAACTGTGCTTTGTTATATTGGGTTTGGTAAGGTGGCACAGGGGTGATGGGAAACAGGAGGTAGCGTATGCTCAGTCTATGGTCCCTCATGGGCAGAGATAGCAAAACAGCTGGCAAAAAAGAAAAAGGTAATCCCTTGGCAGTCTATTAACAAACTGCTGTTGTGCAGGTCCTCAACCAATATCCTGCATTTGAATAATGACAGGTTAAACTTTGTGGTTTGAAGGTCTGGTGCATGTAGTGCACTGCTGCAAGTATTTATGGATTAGCTTGGTTCTCATAAAAGGTTGGTTGATGTACATATTACAAACTGAGACATGCTCACTCACTACTTGCTGTCCTTCCTGGAAATTTTTAGTTTTGGTGACTCCTAGGGGTAGTATAACAAATGAAAAAGAAAACATAGTAATATCAATATACGAACAATATTTTCTGTGCCCAGTGTCACATAACCTAGAAAACCTACATTCAAATACAAGTACAAAAGAAGTTTAACCATAATCTTAGTTTTCCAGGCATTGCTGCAGTACCTTGTGCTGCCCCCTCCACAGAATTCTCTCACTCCAGTGTATGAGAATGCTTTCTGTGTGATAATACACTGCTGTATCTGATCTGAGTGAAGCCCAATGTACAGGAATAGAGTTAAAAATTGGAAGAGGCACAGCATCCGTTTGAGTGCCGTTTTCACCTTTCACTTTCAAGTACAAAACATAAGCCTGTAGAGCACACCACTTATTTTGCAAGTCTTTAATTTTGATGTTTTAAGCAAATGAAGTGGTAGTCACATGACCCAGTAGCCTTTAATACTGTTTTGTTCTTGTGGTCAACAATGGTTTTGCAGTACTGTAAGTGCAAGAAACAATGTACAATCTTGTGTTTAGTTTTGTATGATTGTATGTATATGATCTCTCTTTTCGATTCACCATCTCTAATATCATCAAATGTTGCCCTCCAGGCAACATGTTTTCCAATAGCAAGCAAACTGGTATTGGCCTATTAATTGGGGGCCAACATTAAGGCCTTCTGGGGTATTTTTGGCTGCTGTTCTAGGACTGCCCACTAGGAAATTGGCAGTAGGTCTGGTTGGTGGTGCCACTACTAGTGCTATTTTCAAGACGTCTCTGTGTCCCTCCTAAAATACATAAACTAACTAGACACCTGGCATAACAGTCATGTGTTAAAGGATGGAAAACAATAATCCTTCAACTGCCTTCCTTTTCCTGCAATACACCATAATACTTTTACCAGATCCCTAAATTCCTGACTGAATTTGAGCTGTTAATGTGATGACTGAGTTCCCTTTTGTTTGCCAAGGTACATTGTGGTTTATCTTATTGTTGTTACTAATGACAATGCCGCCTGAATGTATCTACGTCATCATACCTAACTCTTTTGACTAAAAAACTAACCAAGAAAACAGTATGGGGTTAATGTTTTTGTTTTTCATGACATCGGTGTGTTCCATAAACTGAGTTCACCAACTTAGCAGGTTTATTTAAGTTCATCTGATTTCATACTATGAGACAATTTCAGTACCAGTAGCTCAGTTGTAAGTATGAATCAGCTTTAAGAACTCAAACCAACTGATAGGTCTGACTAATTGAAATAAGCCTATCAAGTATTTCGTAAATTACGGAACATGCCAACCACTGGTTGGTGATGGCTAGTTGTTCACATATGCAGTTCACTATAGCTAGCGGTGTTATTCAACTACAAACATGCAGATCAACTTGGCTGAAAGAAACATGCTCCAACTTGTCACGCTGAATAAAACATGGTATGCTGCATTACAATTGAACTGTTTGATGGAGAAACCAGTAAGAATCATGTTGACACGAAAAAGGGAATCAATTACCTATACTTACTCAAACATCTTGACATCTTGCAGATTATTCAGGAAATAATTTTGGAGGATAATTGATTTTTGGGAGGACGTAGTACAAGAAAACACATTGTATGCATTGGATCTCACAACAAAAACAAGTTTCAAGTGGAACCAGTCAATGTGCAGTTTGAGCTGTCGGGCCATGCTTACATGGGTTTCCCCAAGGTACTTCTGCATCCTCCCACAAACCATCAGTAAAGACATATAGTTAAACTGACTGATGACTGTAAAGCGACGGATTATTAGCCTTGGTCACACTGGCCATCTGTCTGTCTGTCCATCCAAAAACTTTGACATGTACAAATAAGCCAGACCACTGGGGGGCAGTAGTACACCTGATAAGTCAGGCCGAGGGTTTTCAAGTGTGCACATGTTATGTTCCAAGTCAAGTTACAAATTGGAAACCCGTCCACTGCCTCCAATAGGCACTTTATAATAAAATACTGTTAGCCGGGATGCAGCAAGTGTGTGTGTGTGTGTGTGTGTATTGGGGAGGGCAAATTCAAAGGGCCAGCATTCCGAGGGGGGCCCAATGAATATAGGTTAGAAGTTGTGAAAATTTCGTGCAAACTCCAGTCAAAGAGAGGCACAGAGGACAGGAATCGGGACGTCCAAAGTTAAGTTTCACTTTTGGTTTCACACCAGTTGTGGTAGTTACAGCATTTATGGAAGGCACCCTACACCTCCAACTCCTACAACCCCACCCTGAATGATAAATACAGGTACTTTATTTCATGAAGGTCTCACAGCATTTACCTCCCATGGGGCCCACAATTGCTAGACACCCCAGACTAGAGGCAAGAAACCATTGAAGAGAAGCCTTCAAATGTAGAAAAAAGGCAATTATATGATGTCTTTGCAATGGGTAGAGTAGTATATCTTTCTTGGGATTTTAATACCAGTTTAGTAACTGAAACACAGGGCAAGGACATCAGAGTACTGTGCCTAGGGCTCACAGGAGAATATTGCCTTTCTGCTATACTTTATATTTGACCTTAACAAGAATCTTGCGACTGTGGTGAGTGTGAAATATGACTCTGTAGGAATAGTCACAATGGATAAGAGAAAAAAGTCCATCCCACCCCCCCAACAGACATTGTGCAGACCACATCACGATCAGGCAATGCAAGGTACGACTTGCATTGACAATCATATGTTGCTGTACTCCTGAATCTGAGAAAGCAGGCAGGAGATGTTAACATTGCCTAGTCCAAAAGCTATTCTGAATCAATTTGCATAGTTTTACAGTATAAACTAACATATTTAATAATATTGGATTATCAGTGCACATCCTAAGGTGAAAGTGGTAGATGCAACCATCATTTGGATGTGGTTTGTCAGCCTTTGAGATAAATTCCGTACATCCACTTCTCCCATTATAGGTTAGACTATTTTTCCTTTGATACAGTGTGTTCTCTCTCCATGTGGAACAATATTTTCTGGTGTGCCCCTCAGTCAAGGAGACTTGGGTGTGGATCAGCAGTACCAGAACATCCGGCGCCATTTTGTTTCCAGCCTTGCACACAAAATGGTTGCACGGTACTTATTAACCCTTTAAAGGCCAACCAGAGCACAAGCAGTCCAGTGGACAAGGGTGCACGGCTGATGTCTACCTCTGCAGCTCCGACCACACGCACCCAGCATGAGCAGAGTGGTACTGAAACAGCTCATGAGAGCACTTGAGCACCTCTGAGGACTTCATCTGCTGAGAGCAGTGGCTGTTTGTGGTGGTAGTACTGCTTGTCTGCCACTGCACACGGGAGCAGCTGCAGCAGCAAGGAGCCAACCGACGCCTGGTCGTCCGGAAGGACTTGTGCTGCCACCTCGTCAGGCGCCTGCAGTGTCAGCCATAGAACACGAAGGGGCGGGATCTTTCGGAGTCCCCGCACCTTATTATTGGATGGAACAGCACAGTTGTATAACATACGCAAAATTTTGGCCATTGTCTGAAATTGCGCAAACGAATAATGTGGCCGATCTAGCGCAAGTAAGCAGAGAACAACAAGCTTCGTAGTCCGACTCCATAAAAGAGACACAAGGTGTTACGACTGAAAGACTCACAGGCCAGAAGAAAAAGGGGGTCTTCTGCCGGCGATTCCATACGAAAGACGGAAGAGACGGCATTCGAACGAAAGCTGAAATATAATGTCTTCGAAGTGTGGTCTACGGTATTGTTACAACCTAGACAATGTTGTTGGCTAATATACCACAACGGAACTCTGCTTGGAAGCACGGGAGGAACACAGTACACCTATCCGGTAAGAGATCCTTTCGAGACCGGTTTCAGAGACACCGTTAGCTGTTTATTACCGTGGCTAACTAGCACCGTGCTAAGTAGTTAGCGCCATCCTGCATAGCAACCAGCGCTAGCATAAACTGATCTACCTAGCACATGCTAAAAACCCTAACCGCACCACCGCAATGTGTGTGTATTCTTGCTGAAGCACTGTACCGTTGTCCTTTTGTCTGCTGTCGTCCCTTTCTATTAATAACACAGCTAGGGCAAGAGAACACAACTTCAAAGTGGTCACGTATGGTGTTGTCCTACCAAAAAGATGTTTATGGTCCGGTTGAAAATAATCCCCTCAGTCTGCACTAAAATCAACTCAAATACAGTGAAAGGTGACGTGGATTATGAGTTGTGAGTGCTGTGTTTGTATTAAAACACGTCACATTAACCCACTGATATAGTGCCTTTTAAAACAATCAGAATATATTAATTATATAATCCTCGTTTAAGGTGGTCCTATTCAATCTGTATGAATTCTGATATAATATAGTAGGAGGTAAGTTGAACTGCAGTTGGTATGATTTACAGGTATAGTATATTCACCCATCCTTTAAATTTTGCTATTCCTCTCACTGACATGAACATGGGATGTGAGTTTTATGCCATTTCTGCTAAATGTAATGTGAAAATAACATCTATTATATTTATATTTTTTTCTTGTCTAGGCTAACTTGCCTGAGTGTAATGTCTTATGATTAAAATGTGTAATATTGTCAGATAGGCATAGTTTCAACCAGTATTTTGTACACCCAGCATGTAGCAGCAGTCTCAGTGGGTTCCCTCTTGGTGAGTTTACTCTACAAGTTGCAGGCTGATATAAAATGTAATTCATAGTCGATAAAAGTAAAGTAAAAATATTTGTCTTGATCTAAGATGCTGGATTTTGCTTTCTAGTTTGGCTCACTAATTGTACATTAATTAAAAGTTATCCAATTTTCTCCTATTCTTTTGAGAAATAATTTATATGGAGATGTACACATAAATGTATAGGCTACATTTTTGTTTCTTAAGCAGTGTACTTTAATACATTTAATCTCAAAATAGAATTATGAATCCTACATTCAAGTGCCAAAACCAAAGTTTCATCATTATCGATAAAACAGTGTAGAAAATATAGCCATTTCAACATTTATAGATTAGGCTAGATCGGAGTCTCAAATAATGCTTGATAATGTGCTTGTATTTTCCTTTAGTTTTGCAATTGAATGTCATTTCAGGAAATTATCAAACTAACAAGCATTGAATGCTTATTACCTTTATTCATAGGCAACTGTAATATTCGATAATATAACTACATTACACTTAACATTTACAGCCGGTCAAACCACACTCTTAAGCCAATTCACATCCAACAGAATCCTCCAGGAGCAAAACACTCAGTGACAGTAGTGAGGAGGTAGAAACAGGTAGAAAACTCAAGCAGATCCCAGCTCTTGAAGGATGGTCATCTGCCTTGAACAGGTGGTGTTAAACAGGGTTAAATACAAGAATCTGCTGGACATCCACCTTATTATTTCACACAATGAAAAAAACTCTGTATGTTGTGCTTATGTTTGTCAGATATCATTCTGTGTGATAGGTGAAGGACATGGTTTTGATCATTCGTAATTGTTTGGCATTCAGATATGTGTTGTGCATTTCTCAGCTATCTTTGCACGCAAGGTTTTTTTTTTTCCTTCCATGGAAAGACATGTTACATCTTGAATAAATTGAGGCAATTCCAATTATCACATGTTTATCTCAACACACATCACCAGCCTTTATTCATTATTATTTGATTTAGTATTTGAGCATTTTAAATTAATTTTTATTGAAACTGTTCGATATGATATGTATGGGCTCTTTTTTTATGCATTATATGTATATTCACAGACCAGCTAAAAAAAGGTACCCAACTGGTTTTAACTAAGAAAACAAGTAAGAGCCTTACTGCAGTGATTAATTTATTTCAGCTGCAACAAGTTGTTTAATCCTAACTGAAGTAGTGTAGCTTTTCATTTCATAAAAACAATCAGTTTGATAGAGAGCATACAGATTGGACTGTGTTTTTTGGATAGGGTTGATTGTTTCGATGGGGGAAAGGATCATGTGGTCTCTGGAGCTTGTTCATGGTGATGGGCAAAACAGAGAGAGAAGAGAGGTGGATGAAGTGATTTCCCATCATGTCAAGGCCTTTTGTACATGTCTTTGTGGGCAGTGTGTCATGAACTGGCCTTTCTTCAGTTGAGCAGGTCTCAGTTCAGCAGTGTTAAAGTTGCAATCTGTTTTGACAGAAATACATTTAGTGACATTACATAAACCAATGAAAACAATGCCATGGTAAATGCATGTAGTACGTTTTTTTTTTTTACCATGGTATATCTTGAAGCTGAAAGGACCTAGGATGATGAATAGAACAACTCATCCTAGTTCCTTTCAGTTTCAAGATATTTGTACCAGTATTGTATCCAATTTACTGTAAGTTATACTGCAGATTATTTTATTACAGTTAATTGGGCTTGCCATGGCAAGAGGCACAAAGTTGCCACATGCTTATATAAGTAACTGACATAATCAGTGATGGTTCTGTTACATTTATTGTGTCAGCAAACCATGACCAGGTAATCACTTGGCTACGCTGAACTCACAATCTATGTGAAACATATTCTGTTAGATTATGGTTCCACCTTTTATTAGTGAGACTAGCTAAAAAAGAACTGAATGCAATGTGGAAGTGCTCCATCTATGCCAGGGGTCACCAACCCTGGTCAATGAGATCTCGCCTACTATCCTATATGTTTTAGATGTATCCCTCTTTCAACACACCCGACTCAAATGACACGCTTATCAACCACCTCTGCAGAAGCCTGATGATGACTGTCAGGTGTGCTGGAAGAAGGAAACTTCTAAAACAGGGGTATTCAAATCTAGTCATCAAGGGCCAGTATCCTGCATGTTTTCGATATTTCTGTCTTCCAGCACACCTGGTTCAATTGGTGATCGGCTCATAATTATGCTTTACAGAAGCCTGATAACATTCTCTAATCTCTAATGCACAGGTTTCAAACTCTAGTCCTCGAGGGCTGGTATCCTGCATGTTTTAGATATTTCCGTCTTCCATCACACCTGGTTCGATTCATGATCAGCTCATCATCCAGTTCTGCAGAAGCCTGATAATGATGTAATGGCTTCCAGGTGTGATGGAAGAGGGAAATATCTAAAGCATGCAGGATACCGGCCCTTGAGGACCAGAGTTCAACACACCTATTCTGATGTCTAGGTGTCATGTTTAGGTAAACCAATTTTCATATTAGACCACTGATTTATAGGCAATCACAATCTTATTTTAGTATTATGCAGTTTGCCTAGTTACTTTTTCCTGCCACCTAACGAGAGCTTAAAACAACAGACTGAACAAACAGAATAGAAAAATTAAAGCTTCGGGAGACTTTTGTCACCAAATTTTCATCAAATCTGTAAAGCTTGAGTCATAGCGCAAGTGTCATGAATCTATAAGCCTTTCCATGATTACTCGCCTCAGTCTCTTCCCTCATGGTGAACAATTTTGACATTTATTCCACCATAAACAATCCATTTGTTTACAAACATAACCATTTTCACTATGTGGTACCGGTCCGACTTGATTCGACTGCTCAGACTTTTTGCTTTTCCATTATGAAAAAACGGACCTAGAATCTGGTACTCGGTACCAGTTTTATTGTATCACATCCGCCGAAGTTCCAAGCGATGTTAAACCATGACATATAAACACTGCAGACCACTGATTTGTCAGACACTTTTATCTGTGACCCACCGTTTTACAAAAAACAGATGCGGTAGTTGACAGTAAATATAGCAGTACATTAATCCATATGACAGCCCAAAACTACACCATGGTCAGTCGAGAAGATTCAGGTGAGACAATATGCAACAAGCAAATTTTCAGCAACTCTCTGAGCAGCTGACACACAAATAACACATCTCATCAGAATACCGAGTCCAGCTGAGCCAAGTTGGTTCCACGCAGTGGAAACACAGCTGAAGTCAGTCTGGCATTTTTGGAAATTCATTGTGGGAAGTGGAGCTATAAGCAACCGCAGAGGCAAGAGGCAATGAAGCGGTTTCAAATGCTATAGCCTGATGCACATTATTGCAGCAGCATCTGGCCTCAGCAGCAGCAACAAGTATGCTTCCCCCAGTGCACATCGTGACAAGTTTCTGAAAATGCATGACTGAGCCGCTCTGTAAACAAATGGATTGTTTATGGTGGAGTAGACTTCAAAATTGCTCATTGTGAGGGAAGAGATTCAGGTGAGTAATCACGGAAAGGCTTACAGATTCATGATACTTACCCTATGTTTACAGATTTAATGATAAATTATTGACAAAAGTCTCCTGCAGCTTTATCCTCATCAGCATTACCCAAAGTTTTCTCTGCACTGTGTTTTGATCCTAAAGTTGAAGATGCAACTGGCAGCGCCATCTTCATCATTCCTTTACCAGTGTATTTACTATCCCTCCTCTGACACCTACCCTGTCCTATCCTCCTCTCCTGTGTTTGAACCATCTCAATCTGGTCTCCAATGATCTGCTTCCACTACATGGTACAGGCTTGACTCGACTCATCTCTGCTTTTTTGCATTTCCGTTACAAAAAAGGAACTGGAATCTGGTACCCAGTACTACTTTTTTGGTACCACCTCTGCTGTTGTTCCAAGCGGTTCCAAGTGATACTAAACCATGAGGTGTACACATTGCTGACCACTGATTGGTCAGACAGTTTTCTCTGTGACCTGCCGATTTCCAAAAGTCAGATGCAGAAGTAGACAGTAAATAACGATACATGAATCCACATGATGACAGAACAAAACTACACCATGGTTGGTCACATAGATTCAGTCTTTGGTGGCAGACATAAAAATTCAGATGAGAAAACATCCAACAAGCAAGTTTTCAGCAACTCTTTGAGCAGATGACATGGAAGTAAAACGCCGCGTCGGAGTAAGGAGTGTTGAGTCGAGTAGAGCCTGTACCATGTAGTGGAAACGTGGGGCACAAGTGTCCAACCTGAGCTATCTCTCTGATGTGCTCATACCCAATCTTGTCCATGCTTGTCACTCCCAAAGGAAAGCTTAAAGAGCGCCTTCCGCTAAAAACCACTTTGAGTAGCTCTTTTTACAATGTGGTGGGTAACAACAAGCAGTATATGTACGCAGCACCCCAAGCCGTGAAATTCGACCTAAGTGGGTTTATTTGTCATTGAAATGTCAACCTGCTGATAAACGAGCGGATCAGAGCAGGCCAAACTTATCTATGTCACGATGTCATAAGCCTTGCCCAGAGCAGTGTATGGTACACCCACGGGCTGATCCCAGAGGAAGAACAGCAGACATAAGCTAGGTGATGCATTAGCCTACCATTCGGATACGCTCTTCGACAAACGAATCGGAATTGGCTGTTCGCCTTCATCCTCGTCTGATTCAGGGTGGTAGTCGTATGGTAGTATCTCCAAAGACATTTTATTTAATCCACAAACTTTACAGACTTTCCATCAACAGATTGCTGTGGGTCGACCAACACTCAGCTGGGCGTTTCCTTTCCTCTTCCTGTTTTTTTTACCCCCTCCTTGTTCAAACCAATCAGAGGTGCCTTATTGACGCAACATGAATATTCATGAGGGACACCGGAAAAGCCAGTCATTCAACCACAGACCCTCTTCTAGCTTACAGAAAACAGCTT